>PPHD01007706.1:4217-22713 GCA_002909625.1 Bambusicola thoracicus
TTTGTTAAAAGTTTTGTTAGTGAGTAAACTGCCAGAAAAGACTTCTGCTATGTTTCTAATTACCTGTGTTGAAGTACCTTACTAGTGAATTTTCATTTTCAGTATGGAAAATAAATTTGATATAAATGTAAAATAACTAGAAATATCTTCCCCTAGAGATTCTCAGCATTTCTTGACATGCATTTTGTTGACTTTTCTCATCTTTTCAGAACATTCTGTAGGAAGACTTTTTTTTCTGAAAATTAATTCTTCAAAAATGAAATTCCAACTAAGAGACCCATAAGTTAATTCCCAGCATCTAACACATAGTTTATTAACAATGATGTTCATGATTACAGCCTTTTGTTACATTTAATTTCATCAAAATTATACGAGAGAAATTTAAATAATAGAAAAGTATATCCTGTGTTAGGCATTGAAATTTGAACGTAAGGCATTATTTTGGACTGCATATTTAAAACATGGATAAAATATTTATTCATTTAAAAATCATTGTTTTGATTGTGCAGCATAGTGAATGTACAAAATCAAGCAGCACCTCCCAGAACTGGTGCTTCACGTTTGTGCTTTTCCTCAGAACAAAGGAGAAAGAGAAATGCAGGTTCAGACAGAAATGAAGTGTCTCTTCTTCTCACTTCCCAGTGAAGGCAACAACCATAGTGTGCAGATTCCCTATCATGGATGCAACAGGGAGGCTTCAATAAGGACCAGATCTTTCAACAGTGGCTTTTGGACTCTCATCACTTCTTCAGGGAAGGAAGAAAAAGAACTGGAATGAAGGAAAAGTTAATAGATCTTTATTTATTTATTTATTCTTTTCCTGTTAGCTCCCTAAAGCAGATTTTCAAATGGGAGAGGAAATCTAGAATGAGGTTCTTGTGATGTGTTTTATGATTTGTATTTCACTTGCTAATTCTTTTACCTAAAATGGCTATATCCTTAATATGATAATATGATGACTGTGATAGCAAAACTGCACGAACAACATTTTGTATAGCAAACTAAGCACAGAGAAAAAAAATGTAATTTGGATGATGTGTTCAGAAAAGAAAATCTTGATGTCAGCTCAAATAAGCAGGAGAGTTATATGCTTGAGGCAAAAACAGCACAGAAAACATACTGATGCTGTAAAGGCTATAGAAATAATACATTACTGACTCTGATGCAGTAAAAACAGCAATGGCTTAGTCACAGTCATCTTAATCTAAATCTCAATAGTTTTTTTTTTTTTTATCTGAATAGTTTTCTTAGTAGCTTTATTTTAAAAATCTAAAATTCACAATCAAATCATACCAAAGTTCACATAGTGATTGATTTTTAAGTATTTGATAGATATATTTAATAGTGTTTACAGTTCATTGGACTAATAAACTACTTATGTTTTATGCTCTTGAATCTACTATTTTTACAGTCAAAAAGAGAGAGTAGCCTCTCACTGTCCTCACTGCTGGCACATGATAAGTTTTTTTTAATTAGATACTTTATTTCATTTTTTATTAAGAGATTCATTACTTCAAAAATTAAAGGAAATGAAGAAACAAGAAAGATACAAAGCCTTTACTGGACATATTCTAAACAAAATATTCTAAATTTCAAATGCAGCCATTCCTTGTGGAATCAAATACACTGTTGTATAATGTTTAAAGATTACAGCACCCCAAAGTATGTATTAATATCTTGCTATAGTGTGCCTTTACCTTTTAGTGGTTTTGGCCCTAGATGTACTTACTAAGCAAATGAAAATATCTTTTGTACATCAGACATCAGTATAAACACAAATAAACATCTGTTTCTTTTGTCTCTGTACAAGTAATTAACAAAAAGTCTGGAAGCAGATTTCTCACAGGAGAGATTCTTCCAACCTTCTTACAAATGAAATTTGTGTTCTGAGATAGGATAGTTTTTGTTATGTTTAACTTCCAGACATAAAAACGTTGTAGTAAACAATATTAAAAAATCCTCAGAAAAAAATAATAAGTTACCTTAGGTTACATGTTTCTATTTCTATCTATTTCTAAAAAATTATCAAAACATAATTGAACATATTAAAAGAGACTACTCTAAATGTTATCCACCATCTTTTTACAAATTCTCCAAAATATTTTTACAGTGGTGTCATTTCATATTTTGAGCTTAGTAGCAGAGTCACGTAAGTTAATTCTTTCCTGTTCCCATAGCAGCCTTCTTCCTTGGCAGAAGGACTGGTTCAGTGATATTCAGCTCCTTGTTTAAAATGATTTTTGTCACCCCAGAAGAACTCTTGCTTGATCTGGTGCAATACACATGGTGGGATGACACAGAGATTTACTGACAGCTATATTAAATTACAGTTATGAGTGTCCATGTTTCCTTTTTATTCACTCTTTTAATTACATCTCACTAATCTTGTTTATCATAGATAGATGGAAAGAAGTAACCTACTCAGATCCCAATTAAGTAAATGAAGAAAAAACTATACAAAATTCAGATAAAAATGAATGAGTCTCACTCCAACATACACTGCTTGCTTGACCAGCATGCCTTCTGTCATTTTTGCCTTTTTCCTGTCACCACCTCTTCTCTCTCACCTTGCTTGAGTTCATTGTGTCTTGCAGTCAGGAACACTGCTTTAGCATAACTTAGCTTCAGGCTCATATTCCTTTCTAGAGCTAGGAGATGGTGCTCCCTGACAGTAATCTGCTGCACCCATCCTGGAAGGATCGTGAATTGACAGGATTTGGTTTCAAAGATCACTGAGCTCCTCTGTTCAAAGTATCTGTTCCTATTTATGCTGATTTTGTGCAGTTGGATTGTTATGATGTCTTTCCAGTGTTGTTTTTTGGTTTTGTATATCCTTTTGAAAGACTAGCAAAGGTGTTATTAGGACAGTAATATACTGAAAAGCATTAGTGTGAATTACAGAGAGGTGTTAAAGAAGGGGTGTGTGAGAAAGAAGGTGAGCAAGCAGAGGGCTGGGTTAGAAGGATATAAGTGCCTATAAAAATTGAATAGGTGGGAACAAAGAGGAGAGGGAGGAATTATTTAAGATTATTAAATGTGATAAAAAAAAAACAAAAAGGAGTAATAGCCTGAAATTCAAACAGGAAATATTAATTTACATATTAATACAAAAAGTTATGACCGTGAGGTCAATTAGAGAAAGGAATAATTTGCTTGAGAAAATAGTTCTTTTAAAATTGCCTAAGGTGTCAGTGAGACTAATATAACCCATCTCTTCATTACCTTCTTATCTATGTTTGCTTAGTTGCTCTTGGAAATCCAATTGTACCATTTAATATTGAATATGTATATTGATGCTTATTTATCATTTATCATGTAGGTCTCTCCAGAAAAACTAAACTTATCCAAATTGCCAGAGGATGTTAAAAATCTTTAAACATACGTGGAACAAATCAAGGCAGGAGTCTGGATGGAATCACTTGAGGCTTCATGGTGCAATATATATGTACCTTATTTAACTTGTGCCGCACAAAAAAAAAAAAAAAAAAAAAAAGACTCAAGGTTAACTTGAAATAATATATTATAGTTGATGTATTTTATGTCCATGTTGAATTTCTAAAGTGACAAAGGTCAGTGCAGTGACTTTGTAGTTTTACCTTTTCTCTCACTTGTATTGTCATTCACTTTATTGGATTCATTTAGCCTTCAACGTGAACATTCTCTTTCAATACTTAGCTCTCCTCTTTTCAGTTCACATAAGTCTTTGCCTTACAATATTGTTATTGATGGAAATCAAACTGACAGGAAAATAAATCAAATGGTTTGATTGTTTGCTATCATGTATTTGCAGTGAGATTTTAATTTGAAAACTTTGGTTCAAATTTTTAAGTCATGGTTGAATGTATGCAATTATTTTTAGTGCTCAGTAATGAACACTGCCTGCCTTTTGTCCAAGGGATTTCTGACAAATCTCTCATAAAACTCATAAAAATGATTTCTTCGGTATACTTTTAATATCACTGAAGTCAATAGAAGTCTACATGTATTCCAGTAGAGGCAGGTTCAGACTCTCAAATATTTTAACTTTTGCACAAAACTTTCTCAGCCAAATTGCATAATGTAGATGATACCCAGCATTCCTCTGTCCAGAGGTTCATTAATTTGATCTCAAGTGGATTATGACTTGTTTGATTTTTTTTTCTCTATTGTTCTTGCTGCTAATGCTCTAGCTGAAAAAGTAATCATGGAGGGAGTCTGTTTTTTTTCTATGTGTATTCATTTATGTATCTAAACTATTTGTATTTGCTAGTGACCTCCGTACAATTTCACAAAATTGAAACCAGTAGTAAGTTTTATGAAGCTTAATAATTCAATTTTTCCCCCAACATACTGTGTTTAAGTATTAGTATTTCTAATAATACTCACAACGTTCAATAAGCTGTTTCATATTAAAACGTTCTCCTTTTAATGTGCAAGTAAAATCTATGATAACTTTTATGAAGTTTAACTTGGAAATATAATTACAATTTGTTAAGATTTAAATTGAATGGTTTATAAGCATCCATTTAATTCTGAACTATGCTGCTCTATTTAGTTATGATATGTATATTTTCCTGAAATATTACTTAAATTAAGATGCTAATTTCTTCTAAGAAAATGTTGCAGTAATCTTTCTCCAAAACAGACACAGCAGATAATAATAATAAAGATAATAAGCAATGATTTCAGTTATAATAATTAGCATGCCTTGAGTTGTTATTTTCAATAACAAGAAGGTATGATTTTACCCCTCATATGATTACAAGAGAGCAGGTTATCTAGAAAGA
This sequence comes from Bambusicola thoracicus, assembly GCA_002909625.1. Classification (NCBI taxonomy): domain Eukaryota; kingdom Metazoa; phylum Chordata; class Aves; order Galliformes; family Phasianidae; genus Bambusicola; species Bambusicola thoracicus. The sequence continues at coordinate 8,984 of PPHD01007706.1, forward strand.
CAGTAAGATTCAGAGGACTTCTTGTATACCCATGGAAGTAATAGGGATGAATGAACTGGAAGATTTGCAAAGCAATATAAAAAAAGTGTGTCTTGGAAGCCAGAGATACAGGGATGAGTTGTGTTGTAAAGAAGTAAAGTTCAAGGTCCTATATTTGAGATTACTAATGAGAATTCTGAATAGAACTATGATCTAATCCCTTAGGATTAGAAGAGTGGGAGAAATAAAATAAATTAATGAAATACAAAGGAAAAATAAGTGAATCGTGAAAGGTATCATCACAGCCATCAGTGAGGCAAATAAGATCACAAAGTGCAAGAGGCAAATAATTACCATTGGAAATGATGTTTCTTTGGAAAAATCTTTCCGTTTTTGTTTCAACAGAAGGAAGAATAATGTTTTTTTTGTTTGTTTGTTTGTTTTTTTTTTTGCTAAAATGAAATTATCATTACTGTAAAGCAACTCTGGAAAAGACTTTATCAAAGTGACAAAGTAGGGCTAGAAATGTGGCAGCAAATATATAACAGAGATGTCTTGACTCAGAATTCAGGGACACAATAATCATAAGTTCCACTTCACATCCTAAGATAAAGAAAAACATTATTTGCTGTGAACTTGTCTTTGCTAGGTGTTAAACGCTCAACTGTAGTCACTGTAGAGCAAATAGTATTCCAGAACAGGTCTACATAGACTCATGAGTGCAGTTGTGAGTGTACATAGTCATTTTTTCTGTTCTTTCATGTCAATTTTTAGCTTTTACTTTCACAATCATATGAAACCTCTAAGATTAAGCCAAAATAATTATTAAATGTAAGAAATTGTCTACCTTTAAAAATTATTTCTTACTAACCTCATTATTCTTGAATGCTATAAAATCAGCTTTTCTGTCATTAATATAGAATTCATAAAGGGAAAAGAGCTATTAAAGAGCAAATCATCCAGATTCTGAAATAACATAAATTATCATTTGAGACAGATGTGTTTGAATATCTCATTTCAATTTGTTTAAACTGCACTGCCAGTGAATGAATGATTAAATCCATGAGCAAATAAAATAATGAGTGAATTTTTCTCAGTAAGATCAAAATCAGTAGGTATGAAATGAAGACTATTACTCCTTTTATTACAAATTTTATACCTCAGTAGTATCTATGTATAAAATTCCAAATACAATGGAACCTGTATTTTATGTTTTGTAGTAGATGTCACAAAACTTTACAAAATAAGATTGTAAAATATTTTAGAGTATGATGCTTTTTTTTGTAGAATTCAAAAGTTCTGTGAGCCAGAAAGCAGAGAGAATCAGTAGTTTGTCTTTACTGCAAAATAAGTGTCTTCCTGAATACAATAAATAGTTTTGTTCAGTTTGATATAACAGCAAACAACTTTTGAAAGTCTGCCAACTGCCAAATTGATTATAATTGCAGTAATTGGATATTTTAAACTCTAGAAAGAAGAGTGTCATTTAAACTTGTGTTTGTGTGACTGTAGAAAGCCGGAGCCAGATTTCATTTTTGCCAAATTACTTAGGAAATAGAAATATTGAAAAATGAATGGGTACTGCCAGGAGTTTTTCAGTTTGCTTAGCTAGGTATGGACCAAACCCTAACATATTTATTCTTTAAAGTGTTTAAGTGACAGAATTGCGTGGTAGTTTGTGTCAGAAACTAATCATGTTTGGGAAGTTACCACACATTCTGGAAGGCAATGGAAGCAATGCTTCGTTGAACTCCCAAGGTAGAGACAGAATTACATTTTGGTACACAAAACATCTTAAACGAGACATTCTCATTTAGACAAATGAGAAAAAGGAAAGTAAAGATAGTTTATTCATACTCAAGACACATTAAGATTATATCAGGAAAACATACTTATATCTTCTGCTAATCCATGATAGAGACCTTCTGTGTTCATCAGTTATATATCCCGTGTGATTAGAAGTGGTTTTCTGCTGATGGTAGTACAGACAAGTGGATGGAAAAACAGGTAATGAGCTTCCATTAAGCTGAAATATAGTTTACAGTTCTCTGATTCTTTAACTAAAGTAGGGCTGAAAAAAAGGCAGAGAACATCATCACATCTGTGTTATGTGTTATTACCCAAAAAGAAAGAACTGTATTCTTGTATTCTGTTTCCATGCCCACTCCTGACTGGTCTTGCAAGCTGCTCCAGGAGGCTCCTGGATTGCACTGATGATAACTTTCTGATTCAGGTATTGGACAGACTGACAAGACGTGAAGCGTTGCTGAACCTGCTGCTCACCAATGAGGAGGAGATCATTAAAGGTGTTAAGGTTGGAGGAAGCCTGGGCTGCAGTGGCCATGCCGTAGTTGAGTTGAGTTTGTGATCTTGAGGAATGTGGGCCGGGCGAAGAGTGGGGTCAAGACCCTGAATTTTGTAAGAGTGAACTTTAAGCTGTTCAAGGAATTGTTGGCCAAGATGTCCTCAGACGCCGTCCTTAAAGACAAAGATGTTGACGAAAGCTGGCTACTCTTCTGGGATGCCTTTCTGAGAGCACAAGAGCTCTCTGTCTCTCTGAATAAGAAAGCGAGCTGAGGAGGCAGGAAACCGGAGTGGCTCAGCAAGGACCTGCTGGGCAAACTGAGGGCCAAGAAAGGTGCATACAAGCTCTGGAAACAAGGCTGTGTCACCTGGGAAGAATATAGGGATGTCATCCAGACTTGCTGACATGGGATCAGAAAATCCAAGGCACAGGCAGAACTGAACTTGATGAGGGAGGTGAAAAACAATATGAAGACATTCTACAGGTAAATTGGCCAGACGAGACAGGCCAAAGCGAGTGTACCTCATTTGGTAAATGTAAAATGAGAACTAGCTTCAACGGATGAAGAAAAGGCTGAGGTACTGAATGAGTTCTTTGCCTCGGTCTTCACTGGTAGGCAGGATTCTGATATTTCTCCAGTCTCTGAGCCTTGCATCCCTAAACCTTTAGGTGGGGATGAGGGGAGTAAATCCCTGCCCCCACTGTAAGGGCAGAGCCTGCCTCACGAGACTGAACGTGCACAAGTCTATGGGGCCAGATGACATGCATCCCAGGGTTCTGAAGGAGCTGGCTGAGGTGGTTGCTGAGCTGCTCTCCATTATATTTGAAAAGTCATGGATGTCAGGTGAGGTCCTGGATGACTGGAGGAATGGACACGTCACTCTCATTTGTAAGAAAGGGAGCAAGGAAGACCCGGGGAACTACAGGCCGATGAGTCTCACCTCTGTACCAGGGAACATCATGGAACAGATCCTCCTGGGTGACGTGCTTGATCACATGAGGATATGGATAAGGAATTTGTTGAAAGGCCACCGACAAAGGGTGGTGATTAATGGTTCTACGTCCAGGTGGAATCTGGTAATGAGCAATGTCCCCCAGGGGTCTGTCTTGGGATCAGTGCTCTTTAACATCTTTATTAATGACATCGATGATGGAGTTGAGTGCACCCTCAGCAAGTTTGCTGATGACACCAAGCTGAGTGGTGTGGTTGACACAGTGGAAGGAAGGGATGCCATTCAGAGGGACCTCAGCAGACTTGAAAGATGGGCCCAGGTGAATAAAATGAGGTTCAACACAGCAAAGTGCAAGGTTTTGCACTTAGACCGAAAGGAGAAGTCCTTGAGAGTAGCCCTGCAGAGAAGGACCTGGGGGTCCTGGTGGATGAAAATCTTAACCTGAGCCAGCAGTGTGCCCTGGCAGCTTGGAAAGCAAATGGTATCCTGGACTCCATCATGAGAGGGGTGGCCAGCAGGGACAGGGAGGTGATTGTCCCTCTCTACTCTGCCCTTGTGAGGCCCCATCTGGTGTACTGTGTCCAGGTCTGAAGTCCCAGGCTGCCCAGAGAGGTTGTGGATGCCCCATCCATCCCTGGAGGTGTTCAAGGCCAGGTTGGATGGGGCCCTGGGCAGCCTGGTCTAGTATTAAATATGGAGCTTGATGGCCCTGCCTGTGATGGGGGAGGGGGGGGCTGGAGATTCATGATCCTTGAGGTCCCTTCCAACCCGGGCCCTTCTGCGCTTCTGTAGTTCTGTGATTTAAACTGTAGACCCACTTAAAAACATCTACAACTCCAGGAAGTTGTTTCAGTGTAATACCTAGTTATGCAGTTAGATTGTTAACTTTTGGTACTCAGATATGGAAATATTGGCCTCCATATGTAAGAGTTCTGTAAATGAGCATAGTTTTACAGGTTTCCTTATTTGTTTGGTGTGTATAAGAACAATATTAGTACAAAATGCCTGACAAGTCAATTTTCATGTCTTTATTCAACCATAAGAATAAATATTTTACTGAAGATATGAAAAGTACATTTCTTGTGTTTTCATCTGTTAAAGAAATGGACAAATTGAGACTTTAACTAAGTAAAAATCAGATGCCATATGTAACAAAAAGAGTCACTTTTTTCTAGCTGTCGGATGCATTGAAATTCATCTAAGAATGTAAAATTTTATGTGATTTTCTCTGGAAAAAATTCTGTAGGCACGTCAACATTCCAAGGTCTGACATGATTATAAAGATTGCAGAGGTAAACATAGTGCAATATTCTTAACAAGTAGATAATAAAGCAAAAATTTTTTGTTTCTATACAGGCAGTTCTTCAATGACAAATTTCACTCATCACACTTCCCTTAACCAGCAAGAGATTCAACCCTTCTACTAGCAGGAGATTCAGTGTTTCTGGTGGCTTTAAGGTCTGAGATTCAAAATGTAAGACATACTTAAGCAATTTGTATATAAATATACAACAATTAAGAGGAAAAATATTATCCCAGAGCTCTGCTGTTGTTATGAAAACTAGCTTCCACTGTATTTCACCTAGATGAACAAATCTGACAGCTAATAAAATGAGATTTAACACATTTTTTATTATTATTTTCTGAACATTATTTTATTAGGAAAAAAATATTATACATACATAAAGTGAATTATTAGCAGTATTAATGACTGACTAAGAGGAAACTATTCTACCGTAAGGAGTACTTTAAATTTTTTCATATTCAGTTTTAGTTCCTATATATGAAGTTGAAATAAATGATTTCTTTACTTAAACAGCGAAAATGGTTTGGGACTTGATCCTTGTGAAAACATGGATTCTAAAGTGTTTCATTGGTTTACCTTTGGTGTCTCAAACTCTTCTGACTTCTTTTGTAACATGTGAACAAATATTTTATGTATTGCAAAAGTTCAGAGAGGCAAAAAATCACAATATAAGTACACAAATTTGTTAGTAGTTTGAGATAGCAGGTCTCTTTAGGTGCTGCTCTGTGCCAGTTTATGCCAGTATAGGTAAGCATCCCACTTATTCACATCCTTTTTCTTGTGATGATACTGATTCCTGCCTGATGCCATGATGAGATTAACCCCTGCAAGGTATTAATCCAGCAGAAAATTTAAAAAATAAAGAAAAAAGAATAGCCTGTGTCATTTTAAACTTCTATCTGAAATTGCATAAGGCATATACCAACACTGAGCCAAAGAAAAAGATAATACTTCAGAGATTCTTTGGTTTTGTTTGTAATGCCAAATTTAAAATGTCTGAAAAAAATGGAACGCTTTGGTTAAAAACATGTAAAAACATTTAAGAATTTAAGGTGTCTAATTTTAATCAGTGGAAATGGATCCTTGTAAATACTTTGAGAGTGAAAATCTAATTTAATTCTCTGAATCATCTGAAAATGTCTCTCAAATTTAAAAAGATTTCACTTCAGCAATGTACTCAAAAATCATTCTGAATAACTTCAAAGCAGGACGAAATCTTCACATTGAATCTGGTGAGCTTTAAAGATATAATTAAAGATTTTGATTCTGTACATTTTGAAACTTTTTATTCTCGTTATTTCAGTTAAATCTCTAGGATATTACAAGGAATGAAAAACACCAAAACTCTTGCCTTGAGCTTATACTGAAAGAGAAGTATATATTTTAAATATATAGATAGTAGTACGCTTAAAAGCAGTTCATGCGCTTTATTGTTTTAAATCCACTGAGTTACTTACAAAAATATGTTTTTACTGTAACTCGGAAATCCTCATGGGATCATTAGCAAACATCAAAATTTGAAAAGAGGTTTAGTTAAAAGTGAATTGAAATTCTGAAACTCCCTCTGTGCCCTACAGCAGTAATTCAATTAAACTTCAAAACTGCATGTATGCTTAATGTGTAGCTGACAGTGCCCTATAATTATCTGCAACTTATATTAAAAATCTATTCAAGCAGATGATAAAACACAAAATTCAGATCAGAAAAACACTTTCATTTTATTTCCCTCCCTGTCCCTATTTCTAAGAAAGAGTGCTACCTCCAACTATATAATAGTTGACTTTGAAGAATGATGGAGTGTCACATATACTTCTTTCTGTTTTTCAAAGTATTAAAATAGGTAGGAGATTAAGAATTAATTCCACTTTTATTGTAACTTCAAACACTTAAGATTCTCTTTGGCTTTGTCATTATAGAGCTAGACAGACATATCTACACAGTTCTTACCAAATGTTTTAATATGATAAATTAAATAGCAAATAATCCAAAAGCAGATAAAGAAATAGTTTGTTATATAAACGAATTCCAAAACAATATCTTTCATCTTGAAGAAACAGTCATCATTATACACAATTTTATTAGGAGTGTTTTGCAAACATTTCAAGAAGTTAATGTATTAAAAATATATTAAAAAATGAAACAAATCCCTGTAAAGCTGTGTATGATACAACTATGTAGGAAGCTAAGAGCACTCCATAAATTTAAAATATTTATTTCATTGTATATGGATATCTATGGTATAAATTCAATACCATAATGTAATCATTTGCTTTCCATTGTACTGGGTTTGTTGTTAATCCTATAAGAAATCTAGATTTTGAGAGGGGTTTTTTTGTTGATATTTTTTTTTGTTTTTGAGGAAGAAGGATAAAAAGATAAGAATAAATATTGAAAGATGTTGAAATAATTTTTATCAGTTCACAAAGACTTTACTTTTGAATGACACCAAGCTTATAACTAATTACATTTAGTATCATTTAAGGAAATGTGGAAATTCAAGGAAAAGATATTCAAAATATTTACACTGTCTTTTCTCCAGAAAACAAACATATATATATATAGTGAGGGAGGGAGAGAGAAAGTCTCTAACTCTGACTCAGAGTAAATTCAGTGAAGTTTTTACTTTATTGACCGAATATGTATTATTTTTTTTTCAGTTTAGTCCCCTAGAACAGAATTATTTTACACAATTATATACTTTTTATTTAAATTAATTGGTCTAATACTAGGGAAAACGTTTGTTCCACTCTCCTAATTGTTGAAGTATATACAAAATAATGAAAGGAAAACCCAAGTTTCCATGGCAACAGTTCAGTGCTACAAAAGATTAAATTGGTCAGAAAAGATGTTTAGGCAAACTGAAGTTATTATTCAGTCATTACCGGCTTTTTTTAATCATATATTATATTATGGGAAACTCTGAGAGAATTTTCTTCTTTAATGATGTGGTCCTTCTTCAAGAAGTTCTGAATTATTGCAATTCTATCCATAACATTCTCTGTGGACTTTTTCATTTTCTTGCAGATTTAGACTTTGTTATTATTTATGCTAATTTTCTTATTCTATCTTCTTTCTCTGATTTAGTATCTTCTTTCTGCAGATCCATATATATATATATATGAACATATGTTCATGTACATGTTGTAAAAATGTTTAAATATGATTTAAATATCAACATGAACACTTAATTACAAACACATTTAATTCAGTTACTAATTATGTAACTGTGGGTTTGAATTCATTAGTTTTAATGTATGCATTTGTAAGTAGGCTGACAACTGTTTCAATGAGAGGATTTTTGTTTCCAGTTATACAATAGCTGAAATAGCTGACATATTTGAGTGGAGTTCTCAAGTGCAGAACTGCAGTCAAGACAATTTTGTGGGAGTATTTTCAACTTCTTTAATACTTGTTATTCACGATGGAATGTAGCAAACATTTGTCCATTAGATAGAAATAATAACAAATATTTACCTACAAAATGTCTTGAAAATTATCTACAATTCTATATATGTTGTTAATTACTTCTGTATACTGGTGAAACAAGCTGGCTACTACCATCTGTAATCCCCCTTTTCTGGATCTTCCCAATCATCAGAAACAGTATAATCTAAATCAAAGCATTCAAAATTTAGCTAATGCCCAAGCAATGTGTTTATCAGATATTGATCGTTTAAATATATTTTATTTATAATTCTTCCATGACTAATTGGAATGGAATGGAATGGAATAGAATAGTTCAGCTGGAAGGACTTTCAAAGATGATTTAGTCCAACTGCCTGATCTCTTCAGAGATAACCAAAAGTTAAAGCATATTATTGATGGTCTTACTCAAATGCCCTTGAACACTGACAGAAATGGGATATCAATCACCTCTATCTAAGATGCCTGTTTAAAAGGACAAGTTAGTTTATGCAACAGCATATTTCCTGTCAGCTATGTTTGTTAGTTTTAATCCAAGTAGAATAGGCTACTATGTAGTCTGAGGTGGGATCTAGCCCTAAATTTTGAGCATGTTCCAACAGAAACTGTCAGAAATATGCAGTTATAACAATCTATCTTCGTCATTGCATTGTCCATGCTAGTAATAATTGTTTCTTGTTACCAAGGCAACTATGTGTCAATTATCTTCATGAAAGTACAGTCTGGTAGAGTTAGTTTGAAACAGAATATATGTGAATAGGAAATCTCAGTTTTTAAGTCAGAAACTTAAGGGGTGATTTTTTAAAATGGATATATACTACAGTGAGCTTTCAAGGAATATCTTCTGAGAAAATTATGTTCTCTCTTGCCCGATTCCATCTCAGTGCTGTTTTTCAATGTGGGAGTATTCTGGTCAAGTGTGGCACACAAATATTAATGCAATATAATTTAAATATACACTAGAAGAAATCAACAAACAGGTAAAGTACTCATCAACTAAAATTTGTATGTGAGTGACCAGGATTTGACTGTATTACTTTTGGAACAGTAAATTGAAGTCTCAGTTTTGAAAGACTTTACACTACCTCATAAATGTACTGCAATATTACAAAACTGTAAATACTCTGTAGCTAGAGAGAAACTGAGATTGTGAGATGGACGATTAGAATCTAAACCTTACAGATTTGGAATAATGTAGTATGCAAAAGTCATCTGGGGACGAGACTCTTGCAGTTACTGTCTTGAAAGAGCAGTTGAGATACAAAAAATCTTTTCAACATCAGAATATATCTTATGGGACATAAGTCTAGTGAGAACATATGCCATTGGATAGTTGGGAGATTTTTCACAAAGCAAATCCTGTCAGAAAACAGTGGAGATAAATGAAAATAAGATGTCCACTTTGTTCTGGTCTTTGTTGAACTCAAGGCATGACCGTGGACCCCCTGGCTCTCAAAAATGGGAAGGGAAAAGGGAAAGGGATAGGGGAATGGGAGCTAGGCTCAGAGTGGGAAAAGAAAAATGGAGAAGTAGTAATGATCTAAGGAGGGAAACTTATTTTACTAACAATCTAATTGAAAGTAAGGGTAATAAATCAGATAAAATAAGAGAGAGAAAGTTTCTGAAACTGAAAGGCCTACTTGATGAAGGCGCACAGCTTAGAAGCACACCCAGCCCTCTGCCGGTCTACCAGAGAGAGAGAGACAGAGCCTGTGACTTCCAGGATGCGTCTTCCTTCTCTGACCATGAGGTCCTCTGGGGTATGTAGTTCTTTTTTGAGAACCAGATATCTGGAAGGTTGTCAATCCACAGAACTGGAGTATTAACCCTTTACTTATCCGGGCTGTACATGATGTTATGATGTGGAATACCAATAGCAAAATTACAAAACCATGACACAACTTACAAAAATCTGGCATATGGACAATAACTGAAATGCTTGTTTGGAAAACAAGCCTTCCTGTTTTCCTAAGCTTCTGGGGGTAAATGACTATTCTAAAAAACAAGTATTTCTATAAGGTCTTAGTTTATGAAATAGCTGGAAGTTTAAAACCTGGTAAAATCTGTGTTTGTAGATAATTTAATTAATCAGATTTTCTATTTCTCCAGTGGTTTTTCAGTTGGATTCTTTAGTTTGTTGTCTGTTTAAAAATGAATAGACATTCAATATATTTTACTTAGTAAAAACAGCTCTGGAGATATATCTAAGCTGTTATTTAATACATATTTAGTTTTATAATCATTGCCTTGTCAGTGTATAACTTAGATTGCAAAAGGCTCTAAGATGCCTTCCATATGAAATGTTCTATCTAAAACCAAATTCTAGTCTGTGTTTTTGCTGAAATGAACATAAAAAATCTGTGTACTGCACTTCATATAGTATGAAATGATATTACTACTATTTTTCTATTCGTTTTAACTTAATTTTGGCATCAACATGAAAAACTATCCCTGAAAATGTTTTGGAAATCTACCACACAGTATCAAAAATAGCACATCACACAGAGATCTTGATTTTTTTTTATCTTTTTTTAACATAATAATACATTTTGGTCCAACTGGAAACAAATCTTGTTCAGTGGACTGGAAGAGTAAAACTTGTTGTCTGCATGTGGACTCATGGTAGTTTTGCAGACTAGAAAATTTGGGTTTTATGTTTTCAGTTTATATACTGATTAAAACATTCACATCATTTCTTAAATTCACCTGATATTGAAAGGAAGACTGAAATGTACAGAAATTTTTAGAATCTATTGATTTGAAAATAATTTAGTTATGATCATAAGAAATTTGATACCCATTAATGACAATTCTATGTAGTTATATGCTTGAGAAAGATATATGGCAGATTTTTTAACAATTTAAATTCTGACAAGTTATAGAGAAGCAGTACCAGCTGCTTTATTATACTCAACTTACTATGAAGTAATCTTATTTGACTTCAAAATTGCTTTTTCTAATCTTTTTCTTTTTTTTCTCTCTCTTTTTTTTTTTTTTTTCTTTTTTTTTTTTTTCAGCTGGTGGAAGTTCAAGATTTTTTTCATTCTATTTTGACAGATTAGATGCATATATGCTTTTCAGTGGTGCCTGGATTCTTTCAGAAGGGTAACATCAAACTTAAACTTTGAACAGAAAATGAAATACAAGACCCACAGCCTCAAAAGAAAGTAGAAAAGAGGAAGCAGAAATATCTTATTGCAATCTTCAGTATTCAGAAATCAGTTTCACTGGAAATCCTGGAAGACAAATAAATATTGGTTTAATTAATGGTATTCACGTTGCATTCTATCCCTGCATGACTACACACAGCTAATATGTACATTCATAGTTCAGTTAAACTCTGAAGAAAGCCAATTGAGTATTAGACTGGGATGGAGATGGGAGTCAAGATAGCAGCACTGGTTGGGAATGTTTTCCACTTCTGCTCTGCTCTTCGGAAAGAAATGGATTCACATATTGATTAATTACCTTAACCTGCCTTATCCATTGGTAGTACCCACACTTGTTAAGCCAGTGTCTCACACATGCTTGTCTGCTTTCATGCCCTATACTTTTATTGGTAAAACCTGGCTGCAGCAAAGCTGAGAAGCACAACCTCTCCCAAGCATAGAAACTGGTACTCTGAGATAAATTCTTCAGGGTACTTAGGAAAACAAAATCTGAGTAAGGGAGTTGCTTCAGGAATATTTCCTTGCTTGTAAAATTTAAAAACAAGATTTCTAATCTGTAAATGCCAGAACAGAGATGCACACTGTGTTCAAATTCAAGACCATCTCTCTAAAAACCTGGATATGCAAATGCCCTTCCTTTTAAATCTTGTATAAAATCTAAGACATGCAATATTGCATAAAATCATTAGTCTCTCAGAGCTATGCCCTTCTTTCATTTCTCTTCTCTCCCTCAGATTAGCTGTATCCCCTTAGGAGCTCCAGCAGTCTAGCAGGTATATGTAATGGTTGTTTGGCTTTATGGCAACCTGGGAAAATCATGGTGGTATACAAAATCAATTAGGACAATTTACAGCTCAAAGTTCATTCCCGTCCAAAGATAGAAGTGACAACTGAAATATGACATAAGCAGGTCAAAGTCATTGAACTTCTCAGCTGCCTGAAAGACATAGACAAATTTGGAAATTGAAACTAGTTTTAGAGGATGTCATTCTCCCTTAAAATATGGCAAGATATGTAATGGTATTTCTCCAGTCGTGAGCATTACAAGATACACACAAATCTCCCATGAGAAGAAGACAGGAAACCATTAGCAGAATAAAGGCACAAAGCAGAAATTCTTAAGAATTAGTAAGAAAGATTATTGGAAGTTTCTAGATGAATTCCACTGATAAAATAATTATATTTTATTTACTATATCTACTTCAATCTGTTCATGCTTTTTGAACCTTGGCGGTCTTGCCATGTGGCCAAGATAATGGCTAAACATATCATAACTCTTTGGAAAGAAATAAGAAATAATTATTAAAAAATGACTATGGAATTTTGAGAAATACTGTTTATCTAGAATATGAGTAACATAATAGATGTATTCACTCATAATTACTGTCATAAATTGCTACAATTTTAATGAATAAATTACATCTGATTACACCAGAAAAAGTTGACAGTATGTAGCATGATCACAGTGATGCATATTACAATAGTGTGGTCTATCATCTGTAGACTACATCTAAAACATTAGACCCTTGATGCTGGCTTTTAGCAAAGCAGTTCAGAATTTGTTGACTTACATATTCCCACCCTGTCTAGTTTTCCCATATATTGTGATCTTAATTAAAATATTCACATCACTTATACATAACTAGCTTTATGTCTCTTCATGTACAGTTATGTACACCTGTAGTTCTTTTCTATTGGTACTTGGCTGAAATAATTTAGTTTTAACAGTGTGTAATTATGTTTCCTTAATATCAATTGCTGTTTGAAAAAGTAACCATCTCACCTAGGCAGCATGTTACAGATTTATTCATGGACTGCTATAACTGAAAAGCCCCAGTGACAGATAAAAAAAGTCCAGATTTTACTTCTTTTATTAAGTTAAAATGTACTGAAGCTACAGTAATAAGTCTATCACCAGATTTCTAATTGTGGCTCTGAAAAGTTAAACTGTTAATTTTGTCTTCTCCTAATCAAAGATTTACTCAAGATTGCTCTCATTTGTCATACACCAGAACAAAGACTGTTAATTCAATATGGAGAATAAGTGCCAGATGCATTTAGTCCTAGGGATTTATTTTAACAGACCCCCAAAATGCATTCTTTGTCTTCTGATGCATAATAAACATTCAGTAATTAGGGGTCAAAAATTACTACTGATGGAATCTGGCATACCTTCATGCCCTTTGATGGATATTAATGTTTTTAAAACATGAAGATCTTGTCCCCCGTTACCGATGTGCTGATGTAGATGCATTTGTGTGCATTTGGGCACACTGAGAAAGAGAAGTAGTATGTCTGGCATTCTTAACATCAGTATTCTCCCCTTCAAATCCTTCCCTGATTTACATCCATCACTTAAATGGAGATTCACTTGTGTGCTATAATGGAGTTATTTCATCCTAACGATTGAATCAAATTATCAAACTTGTAATGTCAAGAATGATTAATTTATAAGAAATAGTATGAAATAATTTATAAGAAATAAGAAATTAGGATATAAAGATGAATGCATCAATACCAGTCACAAGATTGGCTGCTAATACTAGCATGAGTCTATTTAGAGAGTTATTACTTCAATGTCTTTAGTAAAACTA
>PPHD01007707.1:0-12487 GCA_002909625.1 Bambusicola thoracicus
AACTACACAGGACCTGTGGCAAATGTTGCACTCTGCTTTGCCATGCAAAAAAGAATGAATGGATATTCCAAGTTCCTAAAGAGATTTCAGCTCTGACAGAAGACATTAAATGTTTATAGGGACTACTGAAGCTTATTCTGCTTTTTGGAACACCTATGCCTTCACCTAGATACAAAAAGGACAAGAAGGTGGCCTTATCTGAGCTAAGAAAATGCAACAAAAAACGACTGTCACCAGTGGGCAGGAATATTTGCTGTATGAATGAGATCCAAACGTGACCAACATGCATGTTAAAAAGGGTTGGTTGGCTCACAGACTGCACAAATCTTATATTAAAAGAAGCACAGCGCTCATTCAGCACAGAATTCTATGCAAAAGCGTAGAATTTCCCCCCTAAAATCAAGATAATAGTGCTTTCCATTTAAGCTTTTGTGTTTTATAGATAAATATCCAAGTCTTAAAGCTCTAAAGCACTTGAAATTCTGGTCCAACTCTGATTTAAACATAAAAATGGTATCAAAGCATGAACAAACCAAACACCAACGTCCACCAGCACAGTCTGGTGCTGACCAGTGCAACCCAGCACAGGCAAGCCTTCAGTTAGCTGCCTAAGGTCCTACAGACACTTCTGAACACACAAGGGATCTGTTACAACTCTTAACACAGAACACAACTTGGTGTTAATGCAGAGAAAGAAGCAATGGACCCCCAAGTGTTTCATCACCTCACCGTGCACAACCCAACATTAGAGGTTCCCAGAGCCTAAACCCTTCTTTTTCCTCATTAAAAGCAGACAGATCTGAGATGCAACTGTTTAAACAAAACACTGATTTCACTGCATGATCTGCATTGTATACTGGGATGGACACTTCCAAGGTGAGATGAATATAACAGGACAACATCACATTGAGCACCACAGAAAATGGTTCTCATCAACACTGTCCTTACACCTGAGGATACCCTCTGTATCTACAGCTTTCCTTATAGGATAGGATAGAGGATATAGGATAGGATAAAGGAAGTGTGCTCCAAGGACACAGAAACATACTCTCCTTTACAAACATAATTAATATGTATGTAAATGAGCATAGACAGACAGCCCTGCAAAAGACTAACAGGACTGGGGAGGAAATAGACAGTTTTGCTCCACTCTGCCTTTTGATGTGCTTAGAACTGAAATTCACATACAGCAGTGCCAACTCAGTAATGTTACAGCACTTTTAGCTGATGCTTCAGAAAGCTTTCTGCCATCTGAGGACAACAGTACTGCCAAATAAGGTGGCATTCTCAAGTGGGGCATCCCTTGCAGTGGAAATGGCTTCTTCAGCTGAAGCTAGCTGCCCTTACCTGGAATTTGTTGGCCTAGGAACAGCTTTAGGAAACAGACAGTGAAGGAAGGAATCTATACCAGGTACTGCAAGTTAAAGCACATGGAAGCTTGAAGACTCAGCTTTAGCTGTCCTTACCACTTTCTCCTGAAGTTGGGGATGGTGGCGGAGTGGCAGCAGTAACACTGTGTTTGTCCCAGATGCTCTCCAAAATACCTGGCCAAAGAGACATTTTTTAGAACAGACTGATAAAAAAAAACTGATCCAACTAACATACCAGAGACAGATAGCTCCTCTCAAACACATCTCAAGGGCTCCAATGAGGAGCACTGCACGTACAAGCATTCAGTGTGCGTTTCAGGGTCACCAAGAGAAGACAATCTCAATCCCTCTTCATAAAGAGAAAGACACACATAGCTGTATTAACTGCTCTGCTGCACTAGCTTGCTGATAATGATCTGACCTGGGCAACCAGAGGTAAAGTGCTTGAGCAGCACAAGCAGTCACTACATCACCCACACCTTGCTTCACTGCTCTGAATATGCGTAAACTTGCCAGCACCACAGGGGTGAGAAAGGAAGACGGTTGTTTCAGAGCTGCAAGCACACCAGCTCATACCTGTGAGGAGTCCAAGCACGGTTTGCACCTGGTCCAGCAGCAGCTTACGTAGCTCTTCCTTACGGGCTACACTCAGATCCTCGCGTGGACACGCCAGTTCTTCTGAGGTTGTTTTCAACATGATCAGTCCCAGAGGAGTGGTCACAGGAGACTGAATCAGCTGAGAGGAAAAGGCATGAATGCAACGTGATAACATTCTGAAAAAGTTTCAGATCACAAAGAGGAGATGAGCAATCCTGCCTGCAGCTCACAGCTGTTCCAGGACTGAGGAGTAACAGCTCCCAGTTTGCAGCGTTGCAAGGATTCAATTTCCTGAGCCATTAACCTATGATGTTGCAACAGTTCAAGCACCATGTGAATCTTTGGGGTTTCACGAGAGCTTTCATCATGCCATTGCACACATTGGCTGTTCCAGCATGTTTACCAATAACAGTTTGTTCCTCCCATTTACTGCCTTCTGCTGACCTCAGCACTTCTCAGAACTGCAGTACCCGTGGCTTCACCAGGTAATGGGGCTGCTGCTCTGAGCCTGCACCATCAGCCAGGCAGCTCCCCACAAAGAAACAAAAACATTCCTTCCAACAGCATACAGACAGCGCTGGGTGGCAACAGAACACAGGTATGGAGGGCACCTCTGCCTGTGGCTGTATTGTACTTCATACTGGAAATCACTTTTACCCTAGTAGAATGACTTCCACCGTGTACAGAATGCACAGGAATAGGAGCAGGGAAAGCAAGGATTTTTGCTTTCATTAGTCACTGGGATATTAAAGACACATTCAGATGAAGAAAAAAGCTGGCAGACACTCCGATCTCTCAACCTGAAGCATCCAAAATGATTTATGCACTGCTCTCAGCAGGAGGAAAATAAATCTAAAGTCAATCACCATTATCGCAAGTAATCCTTGAAGTCATAAATTAAACAGTGCAGGCTGACTTCAGCTCGCTAGCCCATCAGAGCAGAGACAAGCTGGCCTAACGCTGATCAGGCTACACATTTTGGTGAGATATGTTGGGGGAAAAAGCTACCTTTAAGCTCTTTGTCTGGATGTACGCGACTTTGGCCTCCAGAAAGGAACATGATGGTATAGGAGCTGGCAGCAGGTTGGGTATTACTCTCTTCTCAGGAGTGGTGGGGCAGTGGAACTGCTGCCCAGGGACTGGTGGGGTCACTGTCCCTGGAGGTGCTCCAGAACCGTGGGGATGTGGCACTGAGCCTTTAGAAACGACAGTACTGTGATATCAATTTGCTGCTCAAGAATCAAATCATTGCTTTAAATCATCTCAGAAGACAAACCTGAGATCAGACAGCTCTGCAACTCTAGCACAGGAGCTGTGTTTTGCTTTCACTTTTCTGGCGTCTTGAAGATGAGGTAAATGTGTTTCTCTTCCAATTTATCTGAACGTTTTTGAAGGTTTCTGCTACAGAAACTTATTGGTGGGAACACTTCCCTCAGAAGCTCAGTCCACAAGGAGAGGCTTAAGGAAAAACTGATACCTAAAGTGGGCTCTGTATGCACTAGAGAAGGCTAAGTAGATTAGAAAGCGTTTCAACTGCAAATTCAGATGTAATCAAAGCCAAAACTTAAATATAGACAGTTGTCTACTTAAATATAGACAGTTGTCTTGAAGTACTTATTGTCAGAGTAACAATGCAGGAAAAAATTGCAGCATGCTGCACTATGTGGTTACAGGGAGCTATTTCAGAAGAGATTACTCCAGCTAGCAACAAAACAAGCCTGGGATGCCAGGTGGGCTTTTCCTCTTTTGCAATTAATACTAGATCCATTTGTCTTAACAAAAACTCTTGACGTTTAGGGATGTTGATTTATTTCAAGAATTGCCCTGGGGCTCGTCTATGGGCACAGCTGCTGTGTCTGTGGGCACAGTAATTATGTCAGCAGAAAAAGGTTGAGCAGCCCTTCAGATTACAGCCAGACTGTAAGTCAGTTATGAAGGTTATTGGGAGAACTGGAAACAAAGCACTCAACCAAAAGACAACGTTTGCAACAGTGAGCTGCTAGTCAAGCCCAGGCTTCACCTGAAGATGTTGCATTTCAAACAAGTAACATTTGAACTAGTGGCAGCATCTCAGCCAGGGTCCCTCAAACACATCTTCTAGTTTTCTGGATGAGACCTCAAACATCCCAACAGCATTCAGCTGGTGACTTTATGTGATGAAAGCCAAAGCTTTTCAGGGTAACCTGAGCTAGCAGAATCAGGTGGCAAAAAAAGCATCTTTAGAAACTTCTTACCTGCAAGATGTTGGTGAAAAAGTCGTGGTAGAACATGGGCCAGTCCTGTCGGCCAATATCCACAATGACTTTGCAGAGTTTGTTCCTGATGAAGTAAGGCAGAGTTTTGTGCTGAGCTAGCAGGAGCTTGGGCAGGCAGCTGCGGATCTCCATTTTGTCTTGAGATGGGACCCCAAGCCACATCTTATTGATTAGGTTCT
Source organism: Bambusicola thoracicus (assembly GCA_002909625.1). Taxonomy (NCBI): domain Eukaryota; kingdom Metazoa; phylum Chordata; class Aves; order Galliformes; family Phasianidae; genus Bambusicola; species Bambusicola thoracicus. The sequence goes on from PPHD01007707.1 coordinate 4,402, forward strand.
GCAAAAGAAACAGAGCTCCACGATGAGCCCATCTTAAACAAGCTGACATGACATGCTTCACTGAAAATAAACACTTTGGTGTCTGAAGAGGGTAGCCTTAATGATGCCAGGTATAGTGCCTGAAGGACAAGTATCCTAATATAATATATATTACCAGCAGCTTTTCAGACACAACTTATTGCTTTCTTAAAAAAAAGCTGGGAAAAGCTGATCCTCAACAGCCTCACATGTAGCTACAAAGCTTACTGTGAAAGTCAGCAAGAGCTGTACTCATGGAGAGACCTCGGGCACACAGTGCAGGGACAGAGCACAGCTCAGCGCTGCTGCATCTCATGCCTCAGGCTTGTTGCTGCCTGCCACAGTGCATGGGGTGGGGAGAAAGGCCATAGCTTTCAGATCTGTCCATGCCTTTCACTGACCATTCATAGCCAGTTAAAAAAACAAGCATCTACAAGTGATGTAGTGCAAGCTTCTTGGCTGCCATGGGCAGACCTGCAGATAAGAAAACAAGGAGACATCAGCAGGTTAAAAGAGAAGACACTTCCCTTGTTAGAGCTCTGACCCAGACTTTCTACGCAAAGGTACCATTTCAGATGCCATGATTACTCAGCAGCCCTAGCTCTGCTATCTTTATCAGCACAAGGATGAGTGTGTGAGAACTAAGGCAGGCAGAACAAGAGCAGCTTCAGAAGCCACAGGCCCTGCTCCACCACCTCTGAATAAGCTCTGCTGCCTAACGGGGTCCTTGGGCAACGGAAGACAGCAGTGCTCAGGCTGCTGAGCAAAACTCACTGAGCCCACCTCTTAAAAGCCATGCAGTGTACAGGAACAAGTTCTAACAAAAAATGAAGTTCCACATCCAATACAACAGTATCACACTCCCAGAACACTTGTAACATCAGATATTCACTAAATGACTTCTACCATCTGATGGCACACGGCACATCACCACACTACCCAGCCTTGGGTCAAGCAGAGCTGGCTGCTTGCCTCTAGCTTTTAACCCTGGACGTCCACACTTCCCCTTCTAAAAGGAAAAAACAGCCCTGCATGAGGCAGAATAACAACACAGAAGGGAAGTAAGTTTGGCTCTCGATGGCTCTGAGGCCCTGGAGGTCTCCTGGAGCTCAGCTGGAAGGTTGCTTCTCAAGCAGTGATTCTGCAGTGACAGGGCATCACAGAAAGCTTTTAGTCCACTTAAAAAAAGCAGACAAAATCCATAAGAAGAGTCACAAATTGCTTCCCTGCCACGCTACAATCCCATTTAGGGACTCTGGAGCATTAGTTGCTCTGCCTCTAGGGATAACTTATGCAGGAGGCCTGCTACAGGGGCACTATCTGTAGCTGTTTGCAGGCATATAGCTGGAAAATGCAACAGCAGGGAATGCTGTGCAGTGCTTCTGTATGACACGGAAAGCTGTGCTTATGGTCAGAGCAGATCAGAGGTACAGTACCAAGGTACCAGTCCAGTGTGCAGGGATGGATGTATACACATATAGATGGCTCACAGACACACAGAGTGTCTCAAAAACGTTAATAGGTTTTTTTTTTGTTTTTTTTTTTCCTTTCCCCTGGGGAGGATCCAGAAGCATTGCTCAGAAACCAACAGTGGCCCAATCAAATGGTAGTTCCCCACTGCAAGACCAGAGCAACTTCTGAAGCACCCATAAGACTGGCAGATGCTTCAGCATTAATATCCACCCTCACGTTCACAGCTCATCCCATTCATGTGAAAGAGGCAGCTTTCTCCACCTGAGAAACATTCTTGGGAAGGCATTCTCTTTTCCCAGAGCAAAAGGAGAGAACAGTTCATGTGCAAGGGGGCCAAGGAGGAGGGCTTTTACACCAGATCAGCTGTTGGCTTTCTGGATACTCTAGAAAACACAGCATTCACAGGAAGTTTCAGGGATGAGCCTTGTGTCCCTACACATGGTTGGACCAACATTCAACACAGAGCTGAGGACCACAGTACAGCTGCAGACCTGCAGAGGAGTGGCCAAAGGCACAGTGCTACAGCAGTTACGATCAGGAATGCCAGCTTCTCCACTGAGAGATCCTAATCTCTCAGCTGAGCTGTGGATGGCTGCCCTCACTTGACACTTGCACAGTGATTTCTTTGTTCTGCTGAGTTCTGGGCACAATTCTTTTTTGCAGTACTACTTTCTCCCTCTGCCCAGAGAGCTGGAGGCTCAGAAACCAAACACGTTTTCCTCTTCATGAAAACCAGTTTAATTATTGTTCCCGTGTAACATCTGTTCCATATAACTGCTGCCACTCCTTTCTGAGAAGGGGTCTCCTCACGGTTAATGCCCACGTAGATTCCATTTGTAGATCTACTTTATCCTCCTCCCTTCCCAGCCCTGGACAAATGGAGTCTTTTACCTCAAGAAGTCAACAATAACACATGATTTGCCAAAGCAACTTCTAAGAACAGAGTTGTTTGCTGTGTCTATAGAGCAGGTCACTGCAGAGGGTATTAACACTCCCTGAGTCTGGAGCAAGGCTCAGACTGCAATGCAGCCCAGAACACAGTGCAGAGACACAAAGACAAGACAAAAAAAGACCCCGTTGACCACAACCAAACCCCAGAGTATCATCAGGGAAAGTCAATGTGCTGCTCACTGAAAAGGAGCTGACAAGACAAAGCTTGCACAGAATACTTGGTTTCTTCCAGTAGCTATCGAAACCAATACTCAGGCTTTTAACCATAACTTTTTTCTCTTTTATATATAGGTAAAAAGTGGGACGTGCTCTTCTAAGAGTGACCTTCCCTCCAGAACTCACACAAGCTTATGGGATGCAATTCCAAAAAGAGCATGTCAGAAGAGATTTCAAAGATAAAAGCAATTTGGTTTCACCCTTAGCATCACAGTTTGCAGCAGCTGGTAGGAGGTAACCAAACACATTTCTGATCATAAAGGGAGTATAAAAGCAGTCATTCTTGAAAGCACGGTCCAGAATACTCGAGCAGCCTCTGAAACTGCAGGTAATTCGTACTTAGAGATGCCAGGAAGTTAATTCTTCAATTTATGTACAAAGATTCTCCTACCGTAAGCCTGCCATTAAATAACTTCTGTAGGAGAGAGCAATAAAAGAAGCTGTATCACTGTCCTCATTAAGGCTGCCTTTTTAGAGACACATAGTCAAATAAAATCGATTGTCATATAGAGCTGCATCAGACAAGGAGAATGCACCAGGCAGACAACAACACGTATCCTACCTCAAACACGGTCAGACTGTACATCATCACGTAGTCATTCCTTGTGCTTGACAGGAAATAGAGGCAGAACCTCCAGGCTCCAATCTGCTGGGCGAAATTATTTAAAAGCTCCTCTGAAAAAAAACCAAAGTATTAGGAAATGCATTAAAGTTCTCAAGCTGTAAACAGAGTCATAACCACTGAGCACAGAAAAAAAACCACGTTCAGGGTGACTCAAACAACCAGGGGAGGGGGCATCACACTCAAAAGCCTTGAAAGTAATCTAACAGCAGGCTTTAATGAAAAGAAAATAGGTATGTCAAACAGTGTTCTGAAGTGACAGAAGTACTACCCTGGGCTAAGTGCTGAGTATTGAGACAAGTTGTAAAGAAAGAAAAAATATATAAAAATTTACTCTTGTTTAAATGCAATTGCTTTTGGAGATGTTGGCTTGCTGTGAGTCAGCACCAAAAGCCTCAGCACCTCCAATGAAGGGTTTGGTGGGCATCTCAGGTCAGGCAGCTGCACACCAAATGGGGGCAGGAAGGAGAAGCTGCAAGGGCTGTGCTACAGGCTGGCCACGTTTCAGCCTTCACAGTGGGTTCCCTTCCTGCAGTTAGACCAGGAGAGCGGGGAGATACCAAAAGGAACGCAGCAATGGCATTTGTGATACCTCCGTTTGGACTAAATGAAGAGGTATGCTGGAGATCCATGCAGAAGATCTCAACAGAAGAATACTTGGCCAGTTGCTTACTCATTCATCCAGATTTTTGGAATAAACCTTTCACGCTGATCATACCTTTACACTGAAGTTGTAGAAGTGGCAGAAATTTGAGAAGAGAAGCAGAATGACCTATTGGTGCCCATTAAGCACAGCAGCAAGGAGCTGTTCTGGAGGACCAGCGTGATCCCTGCTGGTTTTCAGGACACATTTAATAACACTACCCAAAATGAAACCTGTTTATTCGCCCTTCTCATTTCACATTAATTAGGGCATTCTGCTGCTTTCCTTCCCTGGGGCAGGACAACTCCTTAACTCCACACTCCACCTCAAGGCAGAAGGGGGGCATTTTCCAAGCCAAGCAGACTAACACCATGCAGGCAGGGAAAAAAACCCCACCACATTCCTCCTCCACCCAAGTTCCCACTCAGTAAAAAGAATCTGCAGCTCCATGCTCACAGGAGCAGTTACTGATGTTAGTTACAGATGTCAGTTACCTGCCATGGGATCTCCCAAACCCAAGCTATGTGAGCCCTTACTTCAATTCACACAAGCAGGAGAGACAGCGATGCCAGTTCTGCATCAGACAGGGCGCTTTTCCCCACCGTATTTGTTTAATAAAAGCACAAAGTGACCTCTGCTGAGGTCTGCAGGCAGCACAACGCAGCAGCACTGTCCCTTGGAAGGGGCAGGCACTCACCTATCTCCCGCTTCCGCTCATTGGTTGTGCAGTTGTGGAAGAACTCAGTCATCAAACTCTCCAAAGCCCGGAGCGAGGCCTCTTCAGATGCCTGCAAACAACATCAAAGGGAAGGAATTAATGCACGTTTCCACTCTGAGTTGCACTCAGTAAAGATGATTTCTTCAAGACAGCGCTTGGAGGTCAACATCCCACAAAAGCAGAAGAATGAAATCCAGGTAGAGGGGAAAGCAATGCAGAATTCAACCTGCTCACTGCACCCAGAAGCAACAAGGTTTGTCAAAGGGAAAGTCTGGACCGTCGCTAAGGGATCACTTGCTCAGCTGCATTAAGCAGTGACACCAGCAGGAGAAGGTTCCTCCTTGCCCCTGGGGGTGGTCAGCAGCCACAGGTCAGCTTCCCAGCCAAGATACTTCCAGCTGATGCATGGAAGGGCACACATCTGCAGCACCAAAGGGGCTGTGGCAGCGGCAGCTCCAGAGATGAAAGCATTTTCCAGCCCATTGAGAAGGGACACACAAGCATTCAGAGGTTTGATTAAAGAACAGTGCTTTTAGTATTGGAAGTAGTTACAGCTCAGTGTCTGTATAAGCTCAGAGTCTGATAAAAGCAGGACTGGTATGCAGCAGGTGTAAGGTTATGGCAGTTTGGTGCCTCTCTGGAGCTGAGATTTCATCCTGGTAACATCCCAGCACTGAGGATGGCCTCTACCTGCACTGCAGATCCCTTTCAACTGAACCCAATAATGGATGGCCTTAGGAAGCCTCAGGTCCACGCTATGGCTGTGCTACTCCCTTCCTCTCACATTTTCAACTCATGCTATCAATAACGAATGCTGCAAGATTCAGGGCCCAACTTCCCCCCTGTGCAGAAACAACGCAAACCAGGGAAGAAGACTTGAAAATTCTGCCTCTAAAAATAAAACCCAACCCAACCCGTGACTGGCAGCCTTCTGCAGGGAGCAGAGCAGGACAGCCCACAGCAGCACCACTGCTGCCTACTCCCAGCTCTCAGCATCTTCAATGGCTCAGTAAAGGAAGACAGAATTTCAGCCTCTTTTCTCCTTCTACCCCCTTCCAGTCCTCCCTCCTTTCCCCCCCCCATAAAGCGTGTGCTCTAGAAAGCAAGGACTACATTAGCAAAAAATAGAACAAAACATTCTGCTAGCGAGCAATCGGCTTAAAATAGCCTACAATCAAATCAAAGCCACTTTGTCAACTTAAGTGAAAGTAAGCACCCACTGTCACTGCCTCCATCCATGCACACGCAGCCCCTGTGGGCAGCTGCTCCCTGAAGTGCCCTCCCCAACCAACAGCCCCCACGGGCCAAAGGGAAGCAACGCTGTGGTGAGAGGTTCTTCATTTGAAGAACCCCATTGGAACTGCTTTCGAGGCATCAGGATACAGCTGTGCTGCCACTAAGCAGCACCACTGCAATATTCCAAGTGTCGGGAGGAGGGAAACCAAGCACAAGGCTGGCACTGCAGGGAAGGAGCAGCAGTGGTGACCAGAGCACAGCACTGGTACCTGGTCCCGTTGAAGCTCGTCTCATTGGCCTCAGCCCATTGATGCAGATCCCTCTGCAGGGCCTTCCCACTCCTGGGCAGACCAACACTTCTTCCCTGCTCTGTCTCACCTGCATTGTGACTGTTTCATGCTCCCACTTGACCTCTCCCTGCTGCTCCTGAGGTGTGGCCAAGGGCAGATGAATGGCCTGAGTTGGAAAGGACCATAATGACCATCTGGTTTCAACCCCCTGCTATGTGCAGGGTCGCCAACCACCAGACCAGGCTGCCCAGAGCCACATCCAGCCTGGCCTTGAATGCCTCCAGGGATGGGGCATCCACAGCCTCCTCGGACAAGCTGTTCCAGTGCATCACAAGTGGAGCAGCAGTGATCAGACTGGACTTGCAGTGGGTTCTGCACAGACCAAAGCCAGCCAGGTTCCCACAGGTGTTGCCTGCTGCACACCAAGTGCTCCCCACTCCGGAGATGGGCATGACAGAAAGGCAGAGAGCAGCCTTCTGCATTTGGTAGTGCCTCTGGGTATCCCCAGGTTAACCTCTCACGGGGCACGCAGCAATCATCCAACTTGCAAGCAGCTCTGAGATAACTGGGTCATGGTAAAGAGGATGCAAGGACATGTGCTGCTGGAGAACCGCAGAGGGAAGTTACTGTACCTTACAGCCCACAGGAATTATCCAGCGAGGCCATAATAAGCACAGAACTGCTTACAGGACTTGCTGAACCCCGCTGTGATATCTCCAGTATTATCACTCACATTAACACGCAGGCGGCCTCCACTCTAGGACACTTCTGCATTGGAGGAAAGGGGCAAGAAGGTATTGCAGGGTCTGTGAGAGGAGCTGCTGCCTCTGCCCCAAGCAGCATACAGACACACCAGGGGCTGCCCCAGCCCCACACAGATGGGTGGGAAGGGAGAGGTCAGCCCCACAGGCAATCAGAGCCAGCAGTGCTCACGCTTCTCAATTCATTTAAAAGCAGCCAAGGTCAGATTCCACGTGTCACCATCCACGCTGCCCCACCGCTTGGGATTCCTTAAGCCCAGCAAATCCCACAGCTCCAGACAGTGCCATCGGCCACACCGTGGTTGGGTGACACACAAAATAAGCATGCCAGGATGCTGGCGTCACACCTGCTGAGCATGTCACTCTTGGAATTGCCCATCTGACCCAGCGAGGCTGCCAGCAAGCAGGGTAGGAGCTCCAGCACCCAGGACACTGCAGAGCTACACCCTGACCACCCCCAGTTCTGCCCTGATAATTTTGTTAAGGGCGATTCGATAACTTATCCAGACAGAGGTGTGCAGTCGCTTACTCACAGCGTTTATCTCTGAGCTCCAACCTTTAATACCGGTCCCATACAACCAGACAAGCAAGACTCATGAGTGAGCGCACAGCGTCCTCTCCGAGCAGCAATTACTTGACTACCCAGTGATTGCACATTGAGACATTCTTCATCCAGGAAATCCTCCAAAAATCATAGAATAATAATAAGAAGAAACCTCTCGGATCCCCAGCTCCAACCCCAGCCCACCTCACCGCCCACATCCCTCAATGCCACATCCCCATGGTTCTGAATGCCCCCATGGATGGTGACCCCACCACTCCCTGCACAGCAGCGCCACTGCAGCACCGCGGTGATGAGAGCCGCAGCGAGTGGGAGAAAACACACAGGACAGCAATAAGGATGCTAAAACATTTGGGACCACGCTGATGAGTGCTGCTGCCAGATGTAGGATTGCAATGTAGACTCTGCACATTTATTTGAGCAGAAAACGCGCCGCTAATTTTAGCTCACATCAAACCAAAGACGTTCTCCCTCTTACAAAAGCATCCAAGTATTCTGGGAAGCATGAAAGTGCTTATAAAAGCTACAACAGCTTATAAAGCTATTTAAGCTCCCTCCAGAAGAGCTTCCATTTAGAGCACGTTTGCCTTTTTTAT
>PPHD01007707.1:12560-22711 GCA_002909625.1 Bambusicola thoracicus
CCCCCCCCCCCCCCAATTGTTTTCTATCCTCTAAAGATGGGAGCTACAAAGCAGGGAGGCTGTGAGCCTCAGCCAGCCCCAACCACCAGCTTCATTGGCCATGGCCAAGCCAGACTATCACTGCTCTTAGCAAAGAAAGTGATCATTTCTGCTGGATGAAAGCTTCCCCCTAATGCTTGGCCATAAAACCCCACGCCGTTAACCTTTTGATGGCTGCTATTAACAGCCCAGCAGAGAATCGATCATACAAATGATGCTCTAAATACGGCCCCGCAGCTAATGACAACAGCAAGAGGCTCTGTGGGCTTATTTAATGCATTTGGAAATGGATATCACCAAGACAAAATTATGGCAGCCTCCTCTACAAAGCTTTTTTTCCCCCCCTTTTTTTTGCTAAGATGTTAATTGCAGCTGCAGCCTCACAAAGGTGCCTCCTGCTGCCCTTTGGGCAGTGCTGTATCAGCAGGGATGTGGCACTCCTCTCCCAGCCAGAAGTGCCCCTGCAGGAATTCCCACTGTGCCCATGGGTAGAGCCACGTTGGTGACTGCTGGCAGAACAAAAATCATTCATTCCCCAGCATTGCTGCCCCTAAATGATGTCCCGTTCCCTTTCACTTGGGAACCTTCTCCATCCACTTCTGTGCAGTTCCTGGCACAGTTATGCACGCAGATGCAAACCACTACACTTTGCTGCTGTATTTTCTTCCATGTATTACCAGGCTGGATATGGCTCTGGGCAGCCTGCTCTGGTGGTTGGTGACCCTGCATATAGCAGGGGGGCTGAAATGAGATGATCACTGCTGTCCTTTTCAACCTAGGCCATTCTATGATTCTATCATATACTATTTGCAATAATGCACATCATTTTTAAGGATAATTTAGACACAATGTGTATGCATGTGCCCTAACATTACTCATCAGCTTTACCAATTCCCAGGGTGCCTTTCAGAGTCCCTCCCTGTCCCAGCCCCAACTCCCACATCAGCAATGATGACCTCGGAAGGTCATTTCAAGCCTGTATGGTTCACCACAGCCTTCCTTCTGCTGCCTCCAGCAAAGCATCAGCATTGGCACTGTGCTTCAGTGAACCTCAGAGCAGCCGTGGGCCGCCCTGTGCAGCGAAGCTCAGGGAAGAACTGAAGCACAGCACCAACAAAATCAGTACCACGGAGTGCTTAAAAAGCCAAAACACAGTTGTGTGACACCTAACACATGCTCCAGAGAGAATGAACGCATGCTACACTGAGGCAGAGCTCCACAGCTCACAGCAGGGCTGTGCTGTTGCTCTCAGCTAAATATGAGGGAAGACTGGGTTTTCACACACATTCCACAGCCCTCAGACAGAACTGCAAGGCTTGCCCAGAAGCCTTCAGATAGGAAGCAGCGCACAGCCCCATGGCAGACGTGTTGCCCTGCAGCACGCCGCTGATGGTATCGAGCACGCTCCATCTTTGCTCTCAATTTCCTCGTTGCATTTCAGACGTGTTTTTGTGGTTTCGTGAACCGAAAGTAGGCTGAGCCTCAGTGTGCCGTGAGAGCAGTGCAAGGCTCCCGGTGCCATTTCAGGGGACCTCCAGGCTGCAGCACGCAAGCAGTCCTCTGCTTCATTTGCTCCAAGAGCCACCACTCCTGCAGTTCACTGACGAGATGCTGATTTGGCAAACTCGTTTCTCTTATACTGCAATTCAAGCCAAAAATCTACCATAAAAGTCATGAATTACTGTTCTAAGGGCAGCGAAGAGTGAAGGAGGCAGCAAACGTGCTGTGCTGCGCTCAGATCCTCTGTGACAAAGCTGATGTCCAACAGGAGAGCTGGGGAATCCTGCCTCTGCTGCTCATCAATTCAGAGGTGTCAGACCGCCCCTCAGGAATCAATGCACTTTATTTCAACACCAGCCTAAAAGCAACCATAGGCTGAACAGCGCTGCACAGAGCAGGCTATGGAAAGGCAGTGGTGATATGCTGATTTCTGGAGCAGGATAAAGAGATCACCTTACCTGTAAACACCGCCGGGTACACAGGTAATCAGGCACCTCTGAGAATACCTATAGGATCGTATTCCTTAAATCACCTTGTACAGGCAGGCTCAGTTACCCGGGTTCAGGTTTGAAGGCTGAACTTTGATTAACAGGCTCAGGTGTCTGAGGCAGATCCTTACCAAACTGATGGTCCGTGATCAGGAACCAACCCTGGGGTTATCTCAGCAGTCACTGTGCCGCTCATAAAGGACGCTCAGCACATGGCAAGTCAGCAATCACAAAGCACTGCAACTCATGCTAGAAAAGACTTGGCAGCACGTGATTTCCCCAGACAAACAATTCCTAGGATCACAGTGTACAGCTAAGAAGCATAGAAGCATCTCGCACAGACTGCTACAGTTGGTATTCTCCATTATAACTGCAAAGTGCCATAACACAGGGGTATCAGATGGGCACACGGGTGATACGATAACTGCTGGTAGGACGGTTAAATCTATCAATCCTGCTGCAGCCACGAGCTGCTCACAGGCAGTTCTCAAACGCTGCCTGCTATTTCTTAAGCTATCACTGATGGAACACTTTTGTTTGGGGCGTTATCAGAAAAGCAGGTGTCAGTGTGCTTTCTGGATGGACGCTGCAGCTGCTGAAGCACCACATGGTGCTCTGCTTCTCTCCCAGGGCTCTTAAGGAACTTGCAATCTTACAGCGAAGTCTAGAAAGTCACATCTGAAGGGCATAAGGGCTGTGATTCCGCAGCACTGCAGTCTGTCCACCCACCTCACACCCCTGGGGGCTCTGCCATGGCCCACAGCACACAGGACAGCCCTGTCCTTCCTCGTGATGTTCACAGGTGTGAGACAACAGCCACAGGGCACACACCACTTCCCCTTTCCTCTGCAGAGGGGAATGCAAGCATGCACAGACAGGATCACAGCGCTGGCCCCTTCCTGACTCACACAAATGCAGCAGCTCCTCTGACCAGACAGCAGGAGACTGGAGAAGTGTGAAGATGCGACAGGAATCACCTGGTGGCTATCAGCACCAAGGCGTCCATGAAGCCTTAACAGCTCTTCCATAACACCTCTCAAATACTTTGCTGCCTCCACAACTGCAGATCCAAACTCTGGCGTAGCTGAGTCTGCAGGCAACTCAATAGCGTGCGGACAAACACTCTGAACTGCAGCTGTTTGCAGGCCCAACTTTAGGAGTCTGAGGGTACGCACTGGAAATTGAAAGTACTACAGTAAGTAAAGAAAGTGAATGCAAGAAGAAAACACTTATTCAGCAGCTTCTGAAAATGGCACTTCTATTCAGATGCGGCTCAAGCTGCTCTACGGGGAGAAAGGAATCCCCCTTGCTTTGTGAAACACTCTGACACCAGGCCAGGGGCCAACAAAGCAAGGCTGGTGCTACAGGAAGCCTGGGACAGGGCTGCACCGTGCCCAGCACCCTGCAGTGGTAAAATCCAAGTCCCAGCATGGTGATTATGGTATGCAGAGACGTGGTGTTTTCCAGGACACCGCCAAAGAAGAGAAACCTCACAGTATCGCAAACTGAAGTCCTGGCAAAGACCGTTAAAACTCACGTTGGGTTTAAGAGCATGCATGAAACTAACGTGGATAACACCGTGGAAATAAGCCTGCGAGACTTGGTTTCTTTTGTAATTAATGCTCCCAAAGAACAGAACGTTCAGGAAAAACATGGAGCCTGCTTCAAGCAAAGCAAAACAAGATGTTGACACCCGCAGTGCCCCGGCTCCTTGGGCTGTTTCCCAGCAGCAGCCTGCTCCTCTCCCTGCACCTCCCGCAGTGCTGGGGCCCACTGCAAAGCCAACTCTTTCTCCTGAGTGCCGGCTGCCTTGCAGGCTGAGCCCCACGCAGGGCTCCGAGCAGCAAAGCCCGCTGCTGAGCGCCTACCTCAGCTCACACAGCACAGATCATAGGCTGCTGGCTGCATCGGCTTCCTCTTTCCTTTCAGCCTGACCGCGGCAGAGCCGCGCTGTGCAGCTGCCCCTGCAGAGTCCTGCTCCGCTCTCAGACATCAGCTTCAGCTCCTGGAGTGCTTTCAGGCTCCTACACTCAGATCTCAGTCCAGCAGTAAAGAACTGGCAGCGCTGTAACAAGAAATCACCTCACCCGCTGCAGCAACACAGCATCAATCGAGCACGGCACAATTTGCAGACAAAATTATCCCCCTTCAGGAAAACAAAAGTCCTTTCTCTAGAAGGCAGCACCCCATCCCCTCGCCTTCAGGGCTGGCTTGGCACCCCGACAAGGCAGAACGTACATGAGACCAGCATGCTGCTGTCACAAAAAAGGGGACAAAGGAAATGTGACAACCCGTCTCCATGCTGCAATTAAAGCTGCAAGAAAACATCACATCAAGCTGCTAAAAATACACAAGAGGGTTGCAGACCCGGCTACAAACTTGGAGATGCCGAAACAAACAGAAGGTTTGGAGCACAGATGCAGAGTGTTGGAAAACTGTAAAAGAAATGCTCTGAGCGTGATCCCCGTGGGAGAGGAATTAGGGAACACTGGGGGAAATATGAAGGAATTTGTGGTGCTGCTGAAGGAACGCCGTCTGAAACATTCCAAGGTAGGGAGGGCTCAGAAACAGGGAGAAAGGAGGCAGGAGGATGCGCTGGACAGCCCTTGCTTCCCTGCAGAACATCTCCACTGAGGTGTCCTTGTGCCAAACTCAGCGAGGACAGCCCAACCATTGCCAGCCTTCTCCTGGGGCACAGCACCCTTCCCTCTGTCCTCCCGACTGCAGGCAGAGCCCCGGGGCTGTCTGGAGCAGAGGTCACTGCTCAGCTGAGATAACCCGCACGGAAAGCAGCTCGTTGCTTCTTCTCTACTAAACTGTTAATATTTACACTTGTGTTGGAACAAAGAGACCTTTCCAACAGATCAAGCACTTGATGCATCCTTCACTTCTGAACGTGGCATCCTAAGCACTTCAGTTTGAGAAAACAAAGCTAGTAAAGACCTCATTTCTCTTAAAATAAAAAGGAGGGTGCCACATTAATACCTGGGAGGCAGAGAAGGCCGAGGCAGCGGTGACCCAAATGAAGACACAGCTACTGCCAGGGAATACCTGCTGACTGATAGAGGACAATGACTTGGAAGGACTTCAGGACACACAACACTACCAGCCAGGTGCCAGCTCCAGACGTAAAAGTGCTTATTTTTTTTCCCCTCCCCTCTATATTGCATAGAACAACAGCAGACCCACTTCCTGATCTAAAAGACAACACCTAACAACGTGCATTGAAGTAACCGGGCAGAATACAAGCTCCCAGCAGCTGTTAGGCATCTGCACACTGATGCACCTCTTTGCATCCCCTGCATGAGCTGAACCCCACTGCATGAGCTTCAGTGCACACACCAGGTTTTAATGCTTCCCCCTAAAGCAATCCCAGCAGCCACCACTCACCTCAGCCACAAACATCAGTCAGCAAGAGGAGGCTTCTCCAGATGGTATAAGGGGTCTTAAGGCTCGATACTTTCACCTTCACACCTCCCAGCCTGACTGGAGACAGTAGAACCAGCATGTAGCTACCCAGGCTTTGAAACATGACGTGATGTGCTTATAGGTAGGTGGGAAATGCAGACCACCGTGCTGAATGTCATAGCTCAGCTTGTGCCACCTGGCTCAGCATCACCACGCATTTCCCAGTGCTGCAGAAGGCAGTAAGTGAACAGCTTGCAGGCGTTAAGCCGTAGCTCTCACTTTATGCTTTAATAAAATGGGGATAATGCTACAGAGGGGCAGAAAAAAAGTTGCGTGACTTGAAGGCTGAAAAAGGAAGCCAGATGTCAGAGCTGGGGCTGGGACTTACAAGTTCCTATTCTCTTGTTTCTCTTTCAGCAGTGAGTCAGAACAGCTCTAAAATGATTTACTTTTCTTTCTGAACTTTCTGCACGTCCCCCAAAAGCTGTCGGGATGCAGGCTGTGATGCTGCACAGCTTGGTGCTGTCATAGAATGTCCTGAGTTGAAAAGGGCCCATAAGGACCATTGAGTGCCGCTGTTTCTGTTCCAGCTCCCAGCATCACCTCCACCAGCCCCAAGGAGCAGAGGTGACCTCAGTGCTTCCTGTCTCCATGGCACCAGCATACCCAGCTTTCCTCCACCTCTCACTGCAGGGCATCCCGCAGCTCTCCAGGCAGAAGCAGCAGCCCAAGCAGCACAGTTGAAGCACCTCCAGCAGCAGGATGGCTGCGAAAGCAAGAGGCTGTCCCCGTGCCACATTCAGTGGCATCAGGAGCAGTGCCACTAGCATGCGATTGCCTCACTGAGCCCACAGCCCTGCTCTAGCCACGGGGCCACCAACTGAGCTGCACCAACATCCATAATAGACGTGGGCTGCTTCCATCACTCACAGCAGCAAGCTCCTTGGTAACCAAGGGTGACAGAATAACTTACAGCTCACCAGCAACCTGGCTACGGTACACCGTGATCCGGACATACTTGATTCCTTAGCAGATGGAAGGCTTAAACCACTCTCAGCTCTTCAAAGGAGGTTTAAAGCATAAGAAAATGACAGTACTTAGCGCTAAGAAAATGACAACAGGGATGTAAAATAGAAGTTAGGGTGCTGCCATGAAAACCCTCGAAAGATTCAAGCTACGCACACCCACTGCCTCCTTCCATTTCTGCAGGCTATGCTTCACACACAGCAGGGACAGGGGGCTTTTTTGGAACCACCACTGCTACTCTTGTTGAGTGCCTCCCACTTTGCCACACGTTTCTGAGGCCTAGTGGCAACAGCAAAGGAGAGTGCCTGCTGCACAGCTTACACAGTGTCTGAGAAGCCTCTCTGCAGTTCTCTGACAGAACAGCTGATTTCACAGGGCATCTTTAAAGCCAGATATCAAGCAAAACGATACGGCTGGCAAGGAGAGCCTTCCCCGAGGTGTTCTTCTGGTGGATGGCACGACACAGGTCTCAGATAAACAAAGAAGACATTCTCTAGGAGGTAAGTGCCCGACTTGCAGCCTCCCACGAGGGTTCAGAACGCACTATCTGGTGACTGCTATGCCCTAAGGATCACAACCGACCTCCGACAGCTTCAGAGATGATCCACCTTTGGTAGCGGAAGCAGAAAAAGAGGTGAGGCATCAGCAACGAAACAAAGGCATAACTTCTTGGGATGCAAAACACTGCATTTGAGGAATGGCTCTACAGGCAAAATTTATTTTTAAGCTTTTTTGTTTTGTTTCGTTTTCTTTAAATCAGCCAGGAGGAACCCAATGCTCGA
Organism: Bambusicola thoracicus; assembly: GCA_002909625.1. Taxonomy (NCBI): domain Eukaryota; kingdom Metazoa; phylum Chordata; class Aves; order Galliformes; family Phasianidae; genus Bambusicola; species Bambusicola thoracicus. The sequence continues at coordinate 19,804 of PPHD01007707.1, forward strand.
GTAGGAAACACTATTGCTTTCTGGTCTGCTCTAGAAGTTCCTCGTCAGCAGCGTAAGATTTGTGGAACACAGCACCCTGAAGTGGCATGTGCTGACGACACACGCAGTTTCTGAGCACACTGCGTGTCACTGCAGCTTCCCCCCCCTTGCCTTTGATGCTTCTCTCACTGACTCCACTGCTTTCATCACTCCTCCTCGGTTAATCAAGCTCCAACTCATCACTGCTCCTCCTGCCCACAGCCTGCAGTTTTAACCCAGTTCAAGCTACAAAATCTGCTTTCCCAAGGCTGGATTTTCACAGTGCGGTTTAATTATGCTGCATTCATCCCCAGTGTGCCTTACAGAATCTCATCTTCACACTTGCCCAACTGTTTCCGGGAAGGAGGGTGCACCAGCAGCAGAAGAGGCCCATCTGTGGGCTCCAAGGAGAGTGGAACAGAAGGAAAATCTTGCACAGGAGTCACATGAAGCATTACAACAGTAAGTTCTGCAGTGTAGCTCGATGACTGCTTCTCACCTGCCGTACCCGCTACTTGGCTTGCAACTGAACCAAAAACTGAATGCTCAAGGTAAAAGAAAACAACGTGTAACTCAGCAAACTGAAAGGATATGTCTGTATGAAGGCAACGGAAAAATTAAGTCTCTTTGCTAACTGAGGTCACTGCTGCTCCCTCTGAAGCACAGAACTTGCTAACCTCTTTTCACATGCGCAGCAGCAGCAGCTTGCTAAACACCACGGGTCCAACATATCATCAAAACCCCACACCACAGCATTTATTCACCTTCCCATAGGGGGGTATTCAATGAGAAGAACGGCCTTGAGAACACCACCCCTGGCTCCAGCTTTGGCCAAAGCCACCATCAGAAGGAGCGGTGGTGTCGGGCAGGAGCTCGTTCCCTGGTACGTTGGATGAGAAATTCGCAGCTGCAGAGCAAGATCCCAACTCTCAGAGGGGAAGGGCTGCAAAGCCTGGGCCTGCAGCACCTGAGGGAGCTTAGAACAGAGAGGGGCTGGAAACCAGACCGGAACCAACAGCATTCACCTGGCAAGGCCGTGGTGGGGCAGGCAGAGGGCAGCTCCCCATTCCCTGATCACTACACCGTCTGTGCCCGCAGCTCCCTCTGCCAGCAGAGCACACTCGGCAGTGCCGGGCCTCCCTTCAGATAGAAGGAGCGAAAAACAATAGCAGCGGCTGTCGCTGCTTAACGCAGCCCTGTGAGTGCCCGGAACGGTGCTGGGGTCCTCCGGAGACAGACTGCAGGCCGGCCGAGTGCCTAACACGCCTCTTCTTCCATTTATCGAAAGGAGAAATAAAGAAAGGATTGTGCCAATCGCAGCCCGGCCGAGGGGCAGCCCCACACGGCGCTCCGTAACGCGGCGATGCGGCCTGCCGCCCCAGGCCCGCGGGGAACAGCCGGGCGAGGCCCCGTCCCGCCCCCCCCCCCGCAGCTCGGAGGTCGGTGCAGCCGCTCCCAGCGGCACCGCGGCCCTCACGGCCGCCCGAGGCCTTCCCCACAGCCCCCCCCAACGCGGGCAGGCCGCGCTCCCCCCGCACTCACCATGGCTGCGGGCTGTCCCTCCCGCGGGGCGGCTCTGGGCTGGGCGCCGCGCTCCGCTCACCTCATGGCCGCGCAGCCCCGGAGGCACCCCCCGTTCGCAGAGCCGCCGCCTCCCCCCAGGCCCCGGGGCCCGCCCCCGGCCGCCGAGCACGGGGAGCCCCGGGGCGCTGGGAAGGGCCGCCGGAGGGCAGGCCGGTGCGGGCCGCGGGAGGGGCCGGGAGCAGCGCTGCTACAAGCGGCGCGGCCGCAGCTCCTCCAGGCGCATCCTGCGGCTCTGCCCGCCCCGCCCCGCCCCACCCGCCGGAAGCGGCCGCCCTGCCCCGCCGACCAATCGCAGTCGAGGCTGCGGGGTCCGGCGCGTGCGCACTCCGCCTCAGCGCGCCTCCGTCCGCCATCTTGAAGAAGGGCGCGATGTCTCGCAGGGCGGGGGGAAGGTGCGCGCTCGGAGGTGCGCCTCGCCCCGCCCCTGCGCTGCTGCGCGTGCGCGCCCGGCTCTTCCCGCCCTGCAGGAAGCGGGAAGTGGAGGGGCGGGGCTCACTTGGCCACGCCCCCTCGGAGGGCTTGGCGAGCGGCGCGTGAGCGGGGCGGGCGTTGCTTGGCAACGCGGTGGGGCAGGCGCGGCCTACGCCCAGAGCCCGGCCCCGAGCCTCGCCCCATGCCCAGGCCCCGGCCCGGAGCACCGCTCCCTGCACTGCTGGTGACCCGGCTGGCCAGCCCGAGGCCTACCCTCGTTTCTTCCAACCACACTTCTTACGGTTCCCAACGTCTTCTGTGGCATTTTCTGTCACTAGAGATCGCTGAAACCAGCAGCTTAATAGGCTTTAGGGGAGGACTGTATGCATACGAGGATATTGCAGTTACATTAGAGGATTAAACAAAACAGGAGAGGGAGAGAAGTAAACCCTCGGGCAGCGTAGCTAACTGCAGGGGTTGGCAAGGAGAGCAGGACTGAGCCGTGCATGCTTTCCCCCTGCCCGTGTTCTTCCACGAGTCCAACCACGGCTGTTCCTGGCAGACCCTGCAGGCCCTCATCCTGGGCTTCCCAATGCTGTATCCCAGCTTCTGTATTCCCACTGGGGCTGGCGGTCCACCCTGAGCTCCGCAGGCCTCATCCCTGCTTTGGAAACGCCTCCCCGAAGCCACGAGAGCGTCCTTGTGCCCACACCGTGCTGGGATGGAAGGTCCCACACCGCATGGCTGGGGAAACCGCTGCAGCCTCTGGGTTTCAGTGTGGGGCTCCTGTTTCCTCATGAGATTTTGCTCTCGTTGATGCAAGCTGGGAAAAGCCACCAAGTATTCTTTGGTGAGGAAAAAGGAAGGGAGAGAGGGAGGAAGGAAAAGGAAGGAA
>PPHD01007708.1:0-10561 GCA_002909625.1 Bambusicola thoracicus
AAGGTTTTATCGAGCATGGGGAGGGGGAAATGTTGCAGGCGTTATCGGGGATACACGAGGTGTGACGCGATAGGACCTCCCCTGCTCAGTGGTGATTGGACAATGCATGCTTAGTGGGTGTAGATGGAGTAGGACATGAGTCTATTTAAACGGATGCCACGTGCTAATAAACGCCATTTGCTACATCCTCATATTGGTGTCTGTGTAGCAATGGTCCTAGCAAGTGGAGATTGCTAGCCCCCGGCGGAACGCGCCTCGGAAACGGGTCAACAGAATCATTACATTAATACCAGGGTCTTGTCACAATTTCAATTACAACAGCTGTTGCATACAAGTAATTAAGCATCTATGCAGCAGTTTCCTCATTGCTGATTGCCATTTTCCATTCTGTTGCTACAATTAGACTAATAATTTACACATCTATGGTGCTTTTCATGCATAGGATCTTGAACAATTAACTGTCATGACCTCTTCCAATGCAGATAAAATGCTGATTTATTCACCTTCTCTTGTAGAACAGCTGGCAGTGTCTGCCTGGAGCCTGGTTTGGTTACAGAAGCAGAAAGTACCAAAGCCAAGAGAGCAAGAGCAGTGGTTCCAAAACTTGCTTTAAATAGAAGGGCAAACAAAGCCACTTAGATCTTTGCTAAGCAAAAGGGAAGAAGAAGTTTAGAGGAAGATAAAAGAATTTTACTAGTGTAGCAGGATGCTGTGGGATCCTGAAGGACTTCGGACTTGTCAGAAAGTTGATCCACAGGTAAGCAATATAGCCTTCCTATCATATGCATGAATACAGACATAAAGAAAAGCTTTCTATCAGCTATTTCTTCTATACAGAAATATTGGAAGCAGTTTTGTCCATCTTTGTTAAGCAACATCACTGTACACATAAGTTTTTCATTAGCACAGCTATTTGCATGAAAAGAAATCATGGATTAGACTGACATAGCTGTTCTTCAACTATTTAGTTGAATGTTGTTTAAGACTGAGTTAAGCATTTTCTCCACTCACTAACCTCAAATTAGTCTGAATGTTTTGAAGTACAGTCCGCCATTCTCTCTGTGTTGTGCTGAAGCACAGGTTAAACAGTTTTATGTAAGTATACTGAGAAGGGTACTGATTTTCAGCAATGCTGACATGGTCAAGAACTTCATGAAGTGCAGTGTAAGAGTCCCAGGGCTCTTGACTCTAGATACAGTTCAGTGGGACATGGACATTGGCAGTAGCGGTGAATATTCTTGCTGCTTATCACTCCTGTCCCTTTCATCTATTCTCTCTTGGCAGAAGCCAAAGAGATACCTAGGTAACACTACAATTACAGTGAGTATATGACAGAAATATCAAATATCTCAGACATTTTATGCTTCAGGGTTCATTTTCTAACTAAGATCAATTCAGTGTCTGGATTGCAGATGATCCCTTCAAACAGTTCTTTGGATATCATCAAAATGTATCATCACAATGACAAATAACTGGAAGGATCTTTGGTCCTTAACAATCAAAACATAAGGCATCTAGTAATGGCATTCAACTGAAAATAATCTCTATTTAACTATCCACTAGCATCATCTGACTGCTAGTCACTGCCACAGAAAACTGTTAAGTATTAGAAAAGCTTATCTTTAGCTCTTCAGACATGAATTCTCTTGATGTTTTTGCATACTTCTCACTGTTCATTTTTAAAAAGACGTAGTTGATATGTAATTTTCAAATGTTTTTGCTCTGAGTTTTGACTGGTGCATACAGAAATAACATCTGAAATTCAAGATTCACAGACTATTAACACACATATGATCCCTAACTGTTTTTGTGGTTTTTGAGGGGGAAGTATTTCTTTCCTTTTTTTTGTAACTGAAGACAGATAGAAGTAGCTAATTCCCTGCAAAGTCAAAATGGATGAGAACACATGTATTTTCATCTCAAAAACAAGTAATTCTTCTTGGCTACACCCTGTTTAAGCTGACTAAAAGAGGAGTTAGAATTCTGGGCTACTGAATGAGGCTTGAAAACGAAAAATAGAGATTAGAGTTTCACAGCCACTTTTATTGTCAATTTCATCTCTGACATCTTTCAGTCACCTTTCACCTGCCTCCATCAAGTGCTCTCTCAATCTGTGTTTATACAAAGCTGATCCCACAGCCGTTATCCTAGCTGAGGCACATGGGATGTGACATCCACAGCTCAGATCACGAGCTGAAGCAGTGTGAAATAAAATGTATTTTAGGACTTTATCTGAATTATAGTCCTGCAGATAAAAGAGTGAGGGAAATAAGTAACAATACAGACAAGGGATGGAACCTCTAGGTACTAAAAGTAAAAATAGCAATTGAAATACTAAAATCTTAATATTCAAATGTCATTCATGAGATTCTTCATGTGCCAAATTATGTTTTTATTAAAATGTATATAATAACATACAAATTAACAAGTCAGTTATTCAAGAATGATTCTACACTGGAGAGAGAGTATTAAAGAAGCTGGAATGCAAAGAGCTGGCTTTGTGTTTTCACATCATTTTGCCAGCTTGTGTTTGCTCTCATTCACTCCACAAACTGAAAAATAGCTTCAAATATTGAAAGGTAAATGATCTCGAAGGAATTAAACAGAAATATCTTCCTATATACTGTTTCCTTATCTGAATTTTCTCCTCTTGCTATGTTTGCCAATAGCATCATGAACAAGATTTCTATCATTCATGTTCCTCAGTTTGAATTGGAGTATTTCAGTAGTGACCTATGAGTTACTTCACAGGAAATTCCCTATGCAACAACTGTACAAAAGTTCAAAAGGAATCTATATAAAGCACTATTTCCTTTGTTTTTAAGAGTGCTACATAGAATCTACATTTGATCTGAGTAAAAAGCCAAGTGTTGAAGTTAGCTGCTACAAATTGCTGTCAGATATCTTGCTCATTTTGATAATGGGTTGTGAGTAATGAAGTTGATATTTGTCCTCTCTAGCAGGCAAAGAGAATGAAATTAATTATTCCTGGTGTACTTACGTGATGGCAACAAGACTAATATTCATATCCTCTCCTTCAAGGAAGAAACAATGTTGGTAATCTTATAATTTGATCTTTAAAACATGCCAGGGATAGGTTTCTATTGAAGCTTTTGGTTGTAAAAATGTACCAGAATTTTGTAGGAAATGTTCATACACATTCCCAGAAATTGAATACTTCACAAAGGCTTTGCATCTCTAGAGTCAATGGCCTGTTAAAACAAATTAGAATTTACTTTTCTAAACAAGGAGACTTAGATCAATTGGTTAGAAGATCATCTACAGAATTAATTGATAATAAATGCATGGTCTAATCACTTCCTTCTTGATGAGAAGGTCATTTTTGCTAGTATAAACCTCAGTCCAACTATTTCTAGTATCTTTCTTTCAGTAAGCTCCAAACACTTTTTCTGCATCTCCAATAACTTTTTCATTCTATCACTCTGACATTTTTTATTTGTTTGTTCAATCATTCTTAGGAACCTTTCTTATGTTTTTACTCTTCGTTGTGCCTGCTCTGTCACTGCAGGTTCCCCTATACATTAGGAGGGTCACCCACCTCAGCAGACCCAGGTGTGCTCTGCTGGAATGTTTTCCCCTCTGCTCTCCAGAGGCGTCCCACCAATTGCGGAAGTTAGCAGGCAGACAAGGAACACAGGAGTGATCCTATAGCCAGCCACACTCTTCTAACGGAAAAGATTAACTGTGAGCAAAAGAGATATCATCCGTTACAGAAAACAACATCTGCGATAGGATTTTGAAGGAAAATTGTGTTATTTACAAAATCCTACTTGTCCTGTGCCTGTATAATTGTGGTGGTCATGGTGATTGACCAAGAGGGATTTTATTTTGGATTGATTTGTTTTTTTGCTTTATTTGTGAATTGAATTTTTGAGGAGTAGGAGGAAAATGCATTTTCTTCTGTCTGATTTAAAGCCATACTACTGACTGCAGTCATTCAGAATGACATGGCAGTGGCATGTGGAACGTTTTATATACTAACAGTGAAATCATGTTTAATGTAAGAGATGTTTGTGTTGCTTAGTAGGCTATGTTTCCTAGTAAAGAAAATTTAGAAAAGAAAAGAAAGCAACATGAAATAAAATATTTTATAAGACTTCTTCACTTCTTGCAGAGTTGATGAGAAGAAGGAGTTTCATCACATCAGGTGATGGTTCATTACTTGCTAAATGAGTCGTAACTATGCCCACTTGGACAGTCAGCTTATACCACTCTCAAGATCACAGTAAGATTTTCTCTTGATGAGCTTCTTGGGCAGTTATTTTTTTTCTCCTTGCCTTAACATTGGTTCTACGCACTGTGGGATTTTTCCTGTAGCACATTTTGTGATGAAAAATGGGAGCCAGCTGGAAGCAATAGCAATTCTGGCACTTGAGGTCAAGTGCCAAGATTCTCTTTTCCAAACATCCTGTTTTTCCTTTCATTTTGGTTGATTTATTCCACTTATAACTATTTCCAACCAGATTGGACAAAACGCTGTTCTGTGCTACAGAGTTTATAACTGCAAATATGCAGTGCTTTGCAGAGATACATGCAAAAAAATCTCAGTGCCAGGTTTTCTGTGTATTGCATTCCAGACCTTTACCCTCCTGAGCAGTGTTTGTGTGGCTGTGATGACAGGAGGACAACATGTATTGGCTCCTTTAGAAAGAACTCTCCAGGTAGGCAGAAGCATTTCTAGATATGATGATATCTAGAATGCAGTATCTATATGCAAATAATGAAATCAGCACTTATAAGAGAGTCTGTCAAGGATTTTCAGAATGCTGTGAGCAGAACAAAGACGAATTCTATGTTCATAATTATGGACATGAATACCTTTTGCTTTGGCATTAAAAGAAGTAGTCAGGGCTATTTTCTTTAACTCATATGCTTTGGAATACATAATTATGTACCATAAAACTGTATGAGAAAATTAAGAAATATATCAAAACTATTGATGTACAATTTTAAAGTATGGCAAATATGTATGTATGTATGAAATGTAGTATGAGCATATACAATTTATTTATATATATTTGTTTATTTATTTATTTGTAAGAATACCTACTTTAAAACATCTTTAATTTATTGGAACTACAAGTGGGTTTGTTTTTTTTTAGTGATCTGAGAACTCAGTCAGTGATATTGAATTATCTGTCTGAGTCAAGGAAGACATCTACATAGGCAGCAAAAACATAAGTTATGCCTGCTTTGGAAAAGATATCTAAGTATCTCCCTTGCCCACAAGCCAAATAAATGAACAACTTATGTTCACACAACTCAGATATCCTTCTCCTCCAGTGTAAATTGTTCTGTTCACATCACCTGTCCTATGTGTATGTCTGGGTTGCCTCACCGTAGGATGACATTGTGGGCTGTTCACATTGGTCCTTCACTCTTCTCTGGCACTTGACTGCATATACTCTGCTAAAAGAATATTCATGACATTTAAAATTAGAGCACTTACGACTGAGTGACAGCATATCCCTCTACAGGATAATAGGGTTGCTATGGCCCACTCCCAATGGATCACTGCAGAAAAAAAAGAAAAAAAAAGAAAGAACTATGAGAATGTTTTAGTGCCTCATTCAGAAAATATTTGCGGCTGTTTTATTTTTTTTATTTTTTTATTTTTTTTCCTGATTAATAGTTTATTCTGCCCAAGTTGACCTTTATTGTCAATATTTTTAATGAAATCTGCTCTGGTACTGTATTGAGGCAGTTAAACAAGACTGAAAGTTTTTAGGTAAATATACATAAATTATGTCAGTGTAGGTTCACTGGTCATCAAAATAAGTAAATTACTTTGATAATGCATACAAAACTGGATTTTGTAGAAAAAATATATATTATTGATGTGTTCTTTAAAGAATGTTTGAGAATAGAAGAAGTTTGTTTCTAAGGTTTCCTCATAAACATTTTTTCCCATGATTTACATACTGATAATGCTGCAACAGTGAAGGGAAGCATTAAATGAAATCCTGTGGTCCACTGTATCGTCTGAATGCATCTTCTGCCATTTCATATTGGCTGCTTAAAACATTATTAGTGAGAACTAATCCAAGTTAAGCTTTGTGATAGAGAAATGCAATCCAGTGTTCTGTTGTTTCAGATTGTATTCTCATCAATTTTCTCATTGCAAATATGATGTAACTGCAAGAAGCGATTACTTCATGAGCTAGGATTCTATTCAATATCTTGGAACAGGAGTAGAAGGACAAGCCTGGGAGTATTAAATTAAGAGCTGGCCTTGGCATTTATTTGGAAATAAAATGTTAAGAAAAGAGGATCTTTATTCTGCTTTCTTTCTTCAAAATCCCTAGTACATCTTGTTCATTTTACTGGTCCCTGGGCCCTTGTGAAAACATCTGTTACTCCCTTCTTGATAGCTGCAGTGATTCTAATCTGGAATAATAAGTATGCTTCATTATGAGTACATGGTAAGGGTGAGCATTTGCCAGTAGTAAGCTGCAGATGCAGCTTTAACCCCACATTTTCCCACCAAACCAAGAATGACAGTTAAAAGCTGCAGATGAATCTTCTCATAAACAGCAATTTAATTCAGAGGGACTAAAGATACTGGGGTTGCCACAAATGAAAGACTTACGTGGTTTTGTTGAATCAACCACTGATTTCGTTTCATCAGAAAACACTTTTGTTATTTATGATTAGATTTCAGGGCTGTTAGATCATATCTAGTAGACCATTACCTGCCAAACATGCTCTCTTCAGAGCAAAGAAATTGACATATATCATTTTGCTTTACATATTCAGAGGTGAAAATAACGATGCTAACATGCTGGAAAAATGATAAGCAGCTCTAGAATTGTGGCTTAAAAGTTGTAATCATGACATTCACTTTACACTGTTCTTCTGATTCTTACATAAATCTTTATTTCATTTCATTAAGAGAATAAATAATATGATTAAACCCCAAATCTTTCTTTCTCCTTAGAAGAGATATTTTCATAACTATTTCCACCTTTGTTTCACACTATATTCTCATACCCATACTTTTGTCAGTAATGGTTTTTTTCCCCAGTGATATTTCCAGTGTTGAAGTCCTTGAGTCATCACATATCCCATGATTATTCCATTTGATTTCCACTGGCCATAGGTGACTCCACCACCTGGGCAACCCATTCCAGTCCCTAACCACCCTTTCAGAGAAGCATTTCCTAACATCCAGCCTGAACCTTCCCTGGCACAGCTTGAAGCCATTCCCTCTAGTAGTAAATAAAAGCAAGATGAAGAAAAGTCGTTGAGGACCTTTGCCTTATTCATGTATCATTACAGTCCATTCCTGTGCTCTGAGAAGGTCACCTCTCTTGGACATTTTTGCCCCTTGGATCTTCATTCGTTAGGTCTCCATAAGCAGATCTCAGAACAAGCCCGAATCTGGTCTCCTAAAGTCTCAGATTGTGACTTTTCTAATTGCCTATCTCAATTTTTCTCAGATCTTAAGCTCTGTTATTGCACAGTTACTGCTTTAAAGCCGCCACTGAGTTCTGCAACATCCATCCATTCTTTTTCATTTATTAGCAGCCAGTCGAACAAGACAGTTTCCCCATGACCTAGGAATCATCAGTTTATTAATCACTATCAATTGCCCTTGACAGTCTCCAGAAATTTCCTAGATTTATTTTCCAGTAAATACTAAAGGGAGATTAATTGTGTAGAATGATTAGGTATGTAAATATTTTTACTGAATTCCAACACTCATCTTTTCCCTTGAAGAATTATTTCATTTTAAAAATATGCAGCAGCAAACTAACTGCATTAAGTGCCTCCAATCAACCACATATGGGGATAGGTATGTGCTATTTACCTTGAAAGATGGTGTAATTGATTGTTATTAATTTTTATTCAATGCAGTCTGTCAATAGTACAGTAAAAATACGTAAAGGAAATACGTAAAGTAAAAATATGTAAGGAGTGTTTGCATTACAATTGTTTGATACAGTAGTAGAGTAAAACAAAAAAATTATCCCATATTTATGAATATGAGTTAGACTCTTACAACTCATTGGCTGCCTATACATGAGTCATTATTTTGCCATTTAAAAGATGCATACAGATTTTGCAAGCCAGGTGTGATACTTAAGGTATCAAGTTTTCATAGTTTTCTTTATAGCATATATTTGGTTAAACAAAAATTCATACTTAGTTTCATAGTTCTTCAGCAATTTCTATTGTGATTAACCTGTGCTCCCACTGCAAAAGTAGCAAGCAGTTACCATAAATGAATGGTTTAGTTCCATACTAAGAGCCCGTGGTCATCTGTCATCAGATTTGTACAGGAATCTGTGTCACTTTGGGAGCATGAAGTAGACATATTTCTCTGTGATAAAGGTGGCAGGCTGTACAAGCCCTTGTTTGACTGGAGCTTCATTAATAACACAATTCCTCCAGTGTGGAGCCACAAATAAAAATTCAGAAGATAATACTTTTTCTATTACTGTCAAGAAATCAAAACCAGAAATTATAGGAATTATTGTTGCTTGTGTCGAAAACTGGCAAAAGATTTTTCTGGAAAGTTGGATACTTTTTTTTAAAGTATCTGGTCTCAAGAGCAAATATAAGTAAGGTCTTACAACTTCAGTTTAAACATCTGTTCATAGTGATAACAAAAATCCTGCATGGAAAACTTATGTTAAAATGAAACTTTGAAAGTTGAAGCAAGGTTTTTTATGTTTCTTACTGAAGTTATAATGCATCTTTGCTGCCTAACTGCAGTTGCATTCCACAGATGCATTTTCACTGATTCGACCCTTGTAGGAGATGGCTGAGCATTTGAAACATCTGTCACTTGATGAAAATAGGCTAATTGCTACATTCTCCTGGTATTCTTGGTTGAGTTACTGTGTAAAAATTTACCGGGGAAAAGAAAAAAAAAGGAAATGCATGAGACAGATAGATTATCAGCAAGGAAAATTCCCCATAGATCTTTAATAAACACAAGAAAATTGTACATATATATTTCTATAAGTGCACAGGAAAATCAGTTTCCTGGGGGATATGGATAGCTTGGACTCTTCTTAAAAAATAGGCTAATTAGCTCTATGGTATTATGAGAGAGACAAAGAAAAAAAGGACTTGTGTTTTCTCTTAAAAAAAAGATATTTTGATAAAGAAATAGGAACTATGTTAGAAAGGAAATAAGAAAATGATCCACACTAAGGACAAATAAAATATTTACCATAGCATAAGACTGATTCATAAAGTTTTATTGTATTAGCAGGAAAAGTATAAACAGACAACAAATAAAATCAACTGAACAAAAAAACATTTTCAGTGAAATGAAAACCATTACTATTCTCTCTCTCTCAGTGGAAGGAAATAATCTACATGTATAATTTTTTAATTATTATTATTTTTTACCTTGGAAAATTTGCTTCTCCAGAAGGAAGAAAAAATATGAGATAAAATTTCTAGAGAGCTGTTTAGGATTATGAAATAAAGAAAGCTTAACAAGTAAGAGCTGTGTATCCAAGTAGTTTATATGAAGACTGATGCCACTGTATATTCATTATTTTGCCTAAGACACCTATAATGAGGGAAATTATTTAGTCTTTTCGAATTAGTTGAATAATTTGGAGATTTGAAAGAACTGAATGAGCAACAATTTTAAACTAGAAGAGAGGAGATTTAGATTAGATGTTAAGGGAGAAATTTTCACTTGGAAAGTGGTGAGACACTGGCACATGTTGCCTAGAGAAGCTATGGATGCCTTTCAGGTTGGATGGCTCCTGGACATCCTTATCTCTTAGGTGGCAACACTGCCCAAGGCAGATGGTTGGGACTGTATGGTCTTTAGGGTTCCTTCCAACACAAGCTATTCTGTGATTCTATGAAGCATCTGTTGATACAATTGCTTCTCACAACCTTGATTACAGCATGTTTGATCACTAAAATTTTGGTGAAAACTTTCTTTGGAGATTGGTCAGGATGGGTCAGTTAGTCTCCATAAAACTTTCAATTGTTTCTGAGGATGTCTCAGAACACAGACATTGTATCTGATATCTTTGATATTCTTTTTTCCCATAGTCCTTTGAACATATGACAGATAGCTGCATATCAAATTTAGGAACTGTTAGAGAAGGAACACACACTGAGCTCCCACACTTTTAGAACTCATCCAACACTGATAGTCAAAGAGACCGCCTGTGTAGCTGGCAGAGATGCTAGAATATCTGCTGTTGCTTCTGACATGTCCCAGTTTTTCTTTGTCCACTTGTCCTGACAGAACTAAGCAGGCAGAAGAGATGATTAGCACTGGGACTGCAGTACAGCCTAACCATTAGTCTCAGTAAGAGTCCTTGACTCATTTCCTGCAACCATGAGGATCTCATCTCAGTAAGGATTGCGTTGCTTTTCCAACCCAGTTTTTGAACAGGTCCCTTAGGTAGTAAGGTGCTGTATCTAGAATCATGGTTTTTATTTTATACCCTGATGCTTCTCTGAGACAATCAAATTATCTTCCACTGTCTCTTTCTTTATTCGAAAAGAAAGTAGAAAGAGTTAAAGGTTTTTTTTTTTTTTTTTTTTTTTTTAAAAA
>PPHD01007708.1:10726-22711 GCA_002909625.1 Bambusicola thoracicus
TTTTTTTTTTTTTTTAAGAAAAAGGACTTTTAACTATACACTGCATTGCTGTAGTGGTACATTTCCAGCACAGTCCACTCTGCATTTACCTATTCATGATGCATAGGTCAATTGAGCACCAAAACAACAACAGATGGTGAAGAAATCTTATCATTTTCATTTGTTTTGTGTGTGTGTGCAGGCACATGGTCAGGGAGGGAAGGGGTCTCACTCTTCCTTTTTTCTTTTTTTTTTTCCCCCTCCATTAAAAAAGTTTCTAAATTATTGCAAGTTAGAATCATAGAATCATAGAATTACTCAGGTTGGAAGGGACCTCAAGGATCATCAAGTCCAACCGCAGCCTAACCGTAGTACCCTAACTCTAACTACTCTCTGCTAAATCATGTCCCTGAACACCACGTCCAAACGGCTCTTAAAGACATTCAGGGATGGTGACTCAACCACCTCCCTGGGGAGCCTATTCCAGAGCTTAACAACCCCTTCTGTAAAGAAGTGTTTCCTGATATCCAACCTAAACTTACCCTGGCGCAACTTGAGGCCATAAATTCTCTCAGTCTAATTTCCCAACAGGAACCAGCTAACTTGAATGTGATTTTCACCATTTATTCTTTAGTGTTTGTTAGCTATTTCTCAATACTTATGAGCCCAATCACCAACATAATACAGATTGGATAGATTGTTAGATGTAAGGATTTGAAGTTCCTCTACTTTTTTTGAAAAGAAGACTTTGGTATAAAGGAAAAATCCAATTTAAAGCTTAAATGGCTACCTATTCAGTTTTTTTCCAGCCAACTGTTTTTTTCAAGATAGATATAGTGGTTATCTAATCAGAATATGATTTCTAGACCAATCAAAATAAAATGCAATACTTACTATTTCTTTTATCCTGCCAAACAAAAACAAAAACAAAAACAAACAAAAAAAAAAACCAACAACAATAACCAGGAAACAAAGAAAATAAACTTCCAAGAAATACAGAAAAAAATTAAGATATATTAGCAAGACCTGAAAGGCAGGAGCTCAATTACTATTTTTCAACACATATTAATATGGTTCTATAGTTTAATAGTCCACTTTTAGCCTCTTCTACAGGTTTCCAAGTTTTACCTCAGCCAGTATACTGACCTCCTTGAAGTTAAGAATTAATTTATTTAATTTTCTAGTAGCATTTATAAACTCAAAGACAGGAAATAATTTGATAAGGCAATATAGAAACTGAAAAAAGAATGTATTTATTTCATGCACAGAATAATTAAATTCATGAAACTCAGAAGATGCTCTAGTGAGATAGTGTTTAAGTAAAATTCTAGTATTAATGCTAGCAAAGCTCAAACTAGTAAGTAAATCAGCCTAATTTAAAGTAAGTGAAAGCAACAGAAATATTTTGATTAGAAGCTAACTTCAGTAATGTCAGTGTTACCTTCTGCGTACACTGTCAGAGATAATGAGCTTACAATGAAAGGACAGAGTTTAGAGTGCTATTACCTGTGTCTGTTTTTTTTTCTATATTTTCCGGCTGCAAAGTTAAAGAATCCCATGATTGGGATGGACAAAATTATCTTGATGACTAAACCACAAAACTGTAGTGAAACAAGACTACTGCTACTCTTAGCATTCAATGGTTGAGCAATATCCTAAAACAATGGGTTGTCAGAAATAGGGAGATTTTTTGCTCTGTTTAAGAAAGGCAGTTTCTAGAACAAGAACAAGGAATTTGTGTGCATTCTGTACCTAGAAGACTGACCAGACTCATGGCACTTGCAGTCTTAATTATTAGTAAACCAGAAACAGGTAGACTTAGAAATCCAAGCTGTTCAAAAGCAACTCTCATGGCATTAGAGACAATAAAGGATTAATCTGTCTTCAGGGAAAAAGAAAATCTAGTTATTACCCTTTCTATTCTAGATGCTCATCAGATGGTGACCCTGCTTATCTTTTGGGTGAACACTCTAAGCACAAGTCATTTCTCATCAAATTTATCCAGTTACAGTTGAAAAAATATAGAACTAATTGTTATCAAATAGTAGTTCTCATCCTATTCAGATAATTCTTTTGAACATTTAAACATAGATGAATGGCATATTTGGTAGTGTTGAAAACCCTGAATTCTGCAACAAAATGCATTCACCTAAGGCAGTGTTAGGAACTGAGTACACCAAAAAGAACTGAAGCATAAGTTATGTTGTGCTTGATGTTTTCACAATGGTAAGAATTCTAGGAAGTGTTTGAATTTAGATTTACATTATTTTGCTAATCAAATACTACCCTCTCTGTTTTCTGTTAATATGATCACTGTGGATCATCAATACTTTTCTATTTCCTCAATATTATCCTGTTCTCTCCAGAACAATGATTTATTCATTGTTTACAGTTCTCTCAGGAGTGAACTGTGTAGAAAATAACATTATTATGTCTGACAACCAGGACACCTTTAAACAAAAAGTTCTCAGTAACTTAGTACTTGCTTAAATAAAAGTCTGTGCTAAATATTACTAAGTTGTTTACTTTGGTCTTCTGGTCATTTTGTGCTTATCTGTACATTCATTTCATGCTAGATAATTAAGATGTAAATTTGGAAGAATAAATTTTTGCTCTGGTATGAAAGTTTGCTCCCCATATTCATTACATCCCTAAATAAAGAAAGTTCTAGAGACTTGCTCTTTTTTCAATTTTCAAAGTTACTGACATTCTTTGTATTTCCTTCTATAACATATTCCACACATAATCACTATAGCAACATTTGTATTGACAGTTATCTGTTACTTGTAGTGAGATTTCACAAAGTGGAGATCTAAACTGGAATTCAATGTATTTGAAAGGTGTATCTTCTAATAATTTTCCTCAGATAAGTTAGACAGAGGAAAGAACACAACTTCATGTGTTTTTTTCATACATAGAGGATTGAAACCTTAAAGAAATTTAATGGTACCATCTCATTTGTATTGTCATTGTCATACAGATATCCCAATACCAACTTTTAAAAAGATAGTCTTCTTTTCCTGTCAATTTTCATTTTTGAACAATTACCTTTTTTGTATATCTGACAGGAACTTTATTAGTGGCCTTGAGATGACAGAGTTACACATATGTTCTGAATCAGAAGAAAAAAGGTATTTTCCTTTTTATCTCTTCAGTGACATTCATTAGTGTATGCAGCTTTTCATGTCCTTTGTAAAAAGTTAATGGATTGCTGGAAAGAGAATCCTTTAGTTTGCTAAAATCCATATTTCAACTATCCGTGAGGGAAAGACCAACACAGTGCAGGTTTTAAATGAAGGTCAACATTATATGATAGATACAAAGCAGAAAACAAAAAGAAGAAAACAAAAATGATTTTTTTTTTTTTTAAAGGGCAACCTTTGTTATGAAATTAAGCCACTGAACAGCAGGATTTTTTATTATTATTATTTTTAACTTTTGAGAAAAGAAAATGAAGAATTTAGAATGTGGTTTTGGTGAGTTCTAAGGCAAGTGTTTACTTCATCTGTCTATTAGTAAACATGTGTTCCCCCCCTAATTCTTATAAATGTAGACAGCATGATGTTTCCATTGCAATAAGAGAAGTACTGCAAATAAGAAAAATAGAAGCATGATG
The DNA here is from genome assembly GCA_002909625.1 of Bambusicola thoracicus. NCBI lineage: Eukaryota > Metazoa > Chordata > Aves > Galliformes > Phasianidae > Bambusicola > Bambusicola thoracicus. Next base: position 14,322 of record PPHD01007708.1, read on the forward strand.
TTTACTTCTGTTCCGACCTGGGGCACACCAGAGACAGGGTAATTTTCCCCTCTAAAATTAGTGTAAGATAATTACCTAAAAGAAGGTTGTAGAAGAACAATAACAACAAGCTTGCTTTTGTCATTACTCCAAGTTTATAACTTGGTGCAGAACTTCATGAGTAAGGCATGCATGTTCTTGTTTATTTCTAATGAAAATGAATAGCTAGTGGCAGTGTCTATGTTGAAAAATCACATTTTGTAGATGAGAGTTTATCAAATAATGTTATTGTGCACATTGTATCTGCTATATTTTCCATGGAAATAAACAGGAGACACTACTTTTGGATCAACCTACATTGAATAGTACCTTCTGCTGCCACTGGTTTTCCTGGGCTGTTTTTGCTGACCTGCTTTTACTCAGAGTACCTTAAGTTAATTTCTTTCATTTAGAAGCTATCAGAACAGACAGATGACTGATTTTTATTATTTTTTCCTGAATGGATACTGTGTATGTGTTTGTGTATATATATATATATATATGAAAAAAACATCTCAGATGGGTTATAGCCTCCTCCTAGATGCACAACTTCTATACTTAATATTACAGCATTACAAATAAAAGTTCTCTGGAAAGTCAAAGCATGATATTACACTTGTAATACTGTAGTCCTACGGTTCATTTCCTTCTCACAACTTCTCTTAAATGAATCACTTGACTAAATTTCTTCATGTTTATTCATATTATCTGTATACATTTATATATACCAGGCATTAGAAGCTATTCTGTCAGTGGTCCTTAACACATGGCTGGGCTGATTTACACAGTAGCTATTTTAAGATGTGGGAAAGAACGTCTTGGTTAGGTACCTTTCTGTACCATAAGATAGATGGAGGTAATCTATTTGTTTAAGTTACCAGGCCTTCAAGTTAATTCTTTAATGTCATTAATTGCACAGAAAAAATTACATACTCAGTGCCTCTGTATTTTTAAGATGCTTTGAAAAAATGGATGATGTCACAATATATAATAAAAGCACATGAGCATCCTGTAGCTGGTTTTAAACAAACGAGAAAGAGGGAGAGAGTGAAAAACTAAAGGAAGTTACAGTCATATTCTGCATGAAATGACTATATAGATACAAAAATTTTAAAATAAACCATGCCTAAGCCAATCATTCAGACAGCAATACTATCTGAACCATGGCTACTATCACGTTACCTAACATTTGCACATTTTGAGAGGAAAATGAGAAAATGTATGTTCTGTCACTGTCACACAACTGACAATACAAAATATCAAAAGTAGACACTTGATAGAATATTTCAAGAGAAAACAATAGGCTGTAAAATGTTCTGCTTAGAAATCATAATGAGTCACTTGGCTAAAATGACAGAAAATAATTAATTCCTATTTTCTAGAACAGATAACTGTGTATTTTCTTTTTTCCCCTAGCAGTAGGAAGTAACTTCTCCCTGTTAGGGGTTGAAATGCATACCTTATGAGTCCCTGTAACCTAAAGGAAAAAGTTTTTTTTGCATCATTTTAATATATTTTTCTCCACACCTTTTGTACAGTTCATGTTATTTAAATCTGTCACACAGAATATAGAGTAGTGACTATGTTTTATTAAGAAAATAAATCATGGCTGAAAAGTACTGCTTGCACAGAATAATCAGCTTATTTTATGGAAGTTGTATATAGTTAACTAGCACAAATGAACGCAGATTTGTTGAAGCTTGTCTCCATTTTCACCTCTTTAGCACAAAAACCAACACTGAATGCTAATGTTTAAGGCACTATAGGTTACTCCTGCAGTGTAAAAATAATGAGCATTTACTCACTCAGGATTTCTTCTACTGCTTGGACTTTCACATCATTACATTTTAGAAAATGGTGCATGATTTCAGTCTGGAGATATACTTAACCAGTAATCTCAAAACTTTGGGGAAAAAATGTTTCCATTTTCTGTATTTTTGTAGTTTTAAATCATGGCTTTTTTTCTTATTGGTAGCAATGGAATTTTCACAGACTGTAAAGTGCTGGGTGCCAAGTCTTTGAACTGGAGTATTTCATGGTTTGTAAGAGCATATCTGTAATCAATGATTAAATTGTAAGTCAGATCTTCGTGAACTTCTAAGCATTTAGAGATCAACAGTTAACTAGCTAGTGTTCTGTTCAATTATCTCAGTCACAAAGGTCTGAGAAATTAGGCTCACTGGATCACAATTGGTTCTTTGTTCTAGGTGGGACATCTAAGAGCAGCGCATGTTTTGTCTACTCATTATCCACATATTTGCAATAAATTGGATTCTGAATGTAAATCTTTGTATCTGGGAACAGAAGCTGGCTTTACTACAGTGGCCCTGGACTGAGTGGAAAACTTCCAAGGCTGAATTTGAACTTCTTCCCACTGAATGTTTTTGAGTCTCCACTATGCTCTGAAGTCTTTCATATTTTAATGCCATACACCTTCACCCTACTTTCCATCTTGCAGCAAAGCCTAGCTGCCACTTAGCCCAACCCTTTAGCTGTAACACTTCATGCTACACACAAGTCACTATGTGATTTACACTGGAAAAAAAAACAAAAAACAACAGTTATACAATGAAAGGCAGGAAAAAGAAAGAAGCAGTTTTTATTGAGATGGTGTACAATCAACAAATATACAGACTGTCATGGTTAGGTTGGTATTTTACAGATCATATAGCTAGAAAGATCATCACAGTAGAAGAGGATAAACAAAGATAAACGAAAATGCTCACCTCAGCTCAAAGGTCTTATATAATTAACAGAAGAAGATGCAATTGCTGCCAGCAGCTCACATTTGATGAAGTAGCACTGAATTCTCTATCAAGATAATGTCAGTGTGATAGCTTTAAAAATGGATAAAAAAGGGAACAGGCTCTTTAGTAGGGTCTGTGGTGACTGGAGAAGAGCAAATGATTTCAAACTTGTAGAGGATAGACTTAGGTTGGGTATAAGGAAAAAGTCTTACATTGAGGATGGTGAGGCACTGAACCAGGTTGCTCAGAGAGTTGGTGAATGCTCTGTCCCCAGAGACATTCAAGCCAAGGCTGGACCAGGCTTTGGGAATCTGATTGAGCTGCGGCTGTCCCTGTTCATTGCAGGGAATTTGGACTAGATGACCCTTAAAAGTTCCTTTCAACATTCAGAATTCCATGATTCTATGTTGTGCAAATTGTCCTCAAAACTGAATTTCATAAAGTCCAAAGGACAGAATCATGGACAACTCAAGGAGTTCCTTAAAGGTGTGGATGCTGACTGGGGGGACAACATTTACTTTTCTGAAGGAAGGTGGCTATGTGGAGGTGAAAAGCTGAAAAGATCTTGATTAGCAAAATTAAATCAAATAATTTATGGAATCAAAAGGAAAACTTGTGGTTTTTTAAGATGAAAAATGTCTCAGAGGTTTAACATTTTTTTGGTGCATTTGACCAGTCATTTAAATGAATTAAACATGCATCTTTGAGATGAAAATTAGCTAAACTATGTACTATGTTTTAACAATGATAACATTCAAAATGTCACTTAAATTATGGCAAACTCATGTTATGGCAAAGAATTTTATGCCTTTTGATACACTGATTGAACACACTCCTGTAAACAGCAAAAAGTTTGCAGCTGTGCTTTCCTTTATGGCATGGAAACAGGGAGCAGGTGTCCTGATTTCAACCCAAACAGTGTTAATAGCACAACAGTGTTTTGATTGTTGCTTCTCTAGGTATGCACATCTTGACTCTGACATGCTGACTAAGCCTTTTACCTTGACTTCTGAGCTGTCTCATTGCAATGGACATACCTGGTGATCTGGACTCTTGGATAAACCTGGTTACTACCACTCTGCATTAACAGCCTTGTTTCAAAGCTCAGCTCCTGGTTCCTTTCCCGTTGATGAGCAGCCTGCCCTTGCTGCTCCCTGTTTATTACAGGGGAGAAAAAAAAAAAAAAAAAAAAAAAAAAAAAAAGGAGAGAGTGGAGAGTGGCTTAGCAAACAAACAAATAAACAAAAAATACACATACACAAATACACATACGCTTGGATTTTTGGATTTCAATGATTAAGTCTATACTGTACCTCATTAAAAACACTTATTATGACTCTTCTGGCTGCTTTTTTCCTCTTTCCATGTCTTTTACTGGTTGGAATAACATAGATCAATGTGTGATGGAACTAGCATTCAGCTGCAGGTCATTCTGTGAGGAATTGTCTCTATATCAACTATATTCCTATTGAAATCATGCCTAGGTTCCCTCTACAGTTGTACAATCCTTGTATGAAGGTCTTTATTGGAGGCAAACATTACTGCAAAAACTTTGAATCACTCTTGAGACCTCAGGAGGTCTGTCTATTCCTAGAATTAATTTCATCCACAATCCACTTGCCTGTGCTTGAAACAGCTGAACCAGTCCTACTTACTCCCTGAGAACAATGTACCAATTTGCCTAGCTCAGTGAATGCCAGTTTTACTTTGTCAGCAGATTTCTCACTGGTCTGGGAAATGCATAAAACAGTAGTCCATGTTTGTATTATTTCAGTTATACCAGATACACTCCAGTGATATTAACAAAAGAAAAGGATTAAGAAAGGTCATTTTGTCTTACGCAGTCAGACAGATAATCATGCAAGGTTTTTTTTTTGTTGTTGTTGTTTCTTTTTTTCATAACCATCAATAGACCACTGACACATTGGAAACATCATCAATACTATTACCAGTAAGCTATGCTACATACCTCTGGAAGTATAAACAAATTATCTTCCATTAAATATTAAAAATAGGGAAATCATGGCAATTATTTTGGGTTGTCTCATAAATTAAATTAAATTCATTTTTCATTTTAAATTCAACTGACGAAAGTTGAATCATCCTTTATGTGAATTATATCTATTAAACTGATTATTTTCATTATTCAGATATGAAATAGTTAGGTAAATGAATAAGTAAAAACCAAGCATACTTACTCAAAAATTACTTATTGCAAATCCACTTGAACTAAATACCAACTTAGCCTCCTCACAAATAATGCCATGGTCTCAATAGAAAACAAGAAAATATGCAGAACTATAATTTTATGTCTAGTAACAGATTTAGAATTATTAACTTTCTTAAATGTACACATTTGTTAAGCCAATAGATTGAGAAGAAATGTCTTTTTGGACTAAGATGATATATCCTAAATTTCCTTCATTCACCAGTAGGAATTCCAGCTACTGAACAGCTTTACTTTTGGAGGTACCATCTCCATAACTTCCAATCATTTCTTTTTTACAGGTTGATTAAATGACATGCTGCCCAGGAGACATGCAGTGCAGTTTTGCAACCTGTGGCACTGAAACCAGTACTTAACTGTGTCTTGAATGTGAAAAGGGATCAGTAAAATCCCATGTCTCTTCTGGGGTTTCCAAGCATTCTAACCCCTCTGAAACCAAAACAGTGAATAACCTTTCTAATTACTGTGGGACTAAAATACCATGTCTAGTGTATGGAGTCCTCATCTCAGTTGTAATTAGTATTGGACATCATATGCTTTAGGTTTTATAGTACCTACAAAAGGCAAGGAATATTGAAGCTCATTCTTTTATTCTCCATACCTTTACCATAAAATTACTGTTACTTTTTGCCAATGCTTAAAGCAATATCAAATATAGTATTAATTGAACAGTGTTTTCTCATGATCTGTTTGTTATTGCTTTAAATTATGTACCGAGCTGTTTGTGAAGCAGAAAAAAAAAAGCATAAAAAATAATTAATTCTCTGAGTGAAAGCAGTTGGTTTTGTCATCAACAGAGAGAATTGTGTGTGAATCGATCTCAATCCTGAGCTGCAGCTAAGCTGTTACAGTGATGGGAAAAAGAGGTTCAAATACATCTCAGTTAATCAGGATGACATCTCTGTGAAAGTCATTTAATTGAGAGATCTTTCAGGGAACAGATTTAACCTTATAATACTGAAAATCAATAATGGCAGCTTAATGGAGGACATGTTATTGCTTGGTAGATTGTCTAGGGGCATAATACTGAAGTCTATGTCTTTTGTGTATCTGGTGTTTGTTCTCACCTGCTTATTAATTTATTAACTCTGAAACCTTCCCTTGAATGCACATGCTGTGTTCCAGTGGCCAAGTCTGCAGCTGAGAAACCAGCTATTATTACTACACATGACCAGATCTAAACTACGTGTAATAGAAGTGTTAAAAGAAGTGAACAAAACCATCTGTTAAAGCAGTACATCCTTGCCATTTTCTGCAAGTTATTCATATGCAAACTTTAAAAATAGTTCTGAAGATTATTTCTAAAAGTGATAAGTACATTTTTCATTTGTCAGCACTGGTAGTAGAATTTGCCAGGGTACTGGTAACCGCACAAATTGGAGACATGAATTATTAATTACAGAAATGATTTTGGCATAATATGGATGTTGGTTTCATGGCAGATGCTGAAAATGTTTCATTGCAGTCTCATCTCACAGCTGCCTGTCTTGCTGTCAACGGGCAAAAAGCAGGCTCTGCCACTATGCAAATGCGTACCCTCATTCCGTCTGCTAGCATGCTTATGTCCCAAGGCTGCCCAGAAGATCACACTTGGAGCTATCAAGCATTAAGATAATGAGCGCACTTGCAGGTACAACTTTTATGTGCCTTCCACGTCTTGCACTACTCTGGATGCAGAAGCGGGTCCAACAGGTTTGTTTATTCTAAAAATTACCTCCAATATTCTGACCAGCAGTGCTCATACAGTACATATGCATCTCAGCATATGGATCATAGTTACCAGGTAGGAGATCCTAAATGATATTTTATCATCATATGAAGTCTTCTGTGTTGAAGCTTGACATATTCTCCACAAGCTCCTCAACAAGTCATCTAATCCCTAACTTTCTCACTATTGGTAGCAGGGAAGTTGAGTTGAAGAATAAAATAAGGAGTTTAAAATCTCTCTTATTGGGAAAATCCCAAAGAACAAAAACATTTCATTCTGTGGGATGCTCTTTTCTGCGGTGTTTTAATGCAGCAACTGACAGGAACGTGAAATGGCTTTAAGGTGCTCATTAAAATTAGTTAATTCTGATTCACTCTCAACTTGCATAGATGCACAGGCTATTAAAAAAAGGGCAAAGTAGTAGTGAATAAAGTTCTTTTTTATATAGTTCTACTGGCAGACTGAGTCTTTGGATTTTAGATTATTTAAATCTGATGCAGTCATATTTCAAAGAATTATTATTTTTTTTAATAATTAATATGAAACATGCATTTAATAATTTATTATTATAATCCCTGCCTTTTATCAGTTCAGAAGAATCAAGTCTCAGTAGGGTTTGTCATTTCTTGAAGTAGCTATATGTAGCTGCAAAAAGGAAAAGAATGAAATGACTAAACAATGAATATATATATATGGAATTTAAAGTGCTCAATCCCATTTCAGAAAATGTTCCTCCTTATTCACCTCGTTGTTGGGCTGAGTTTTTATGACCCTACTATATTTAGAGTTTCTCAATAAAAAGAAGACAGAAGAGAAAGACAAATAAGAAAATGAATGAACTTAAAAAATGCCAGAGGCTGAAAGATAACCCAGTTTTCATATAGCTAGGTAATTAACATGACAGCTATAGTCTTTTTGAGGTGGAATTTGAAGTACTCTTAAAAGGTTAGAAGTATATATTTGTCTTCTGTACACACTATAGTGATATGATGCTGCCATTAATATGAACGCTTTTATGGAAAACTGCATTAGAAAAATATATCTGTGACTTTTGTGATATTTTGCATACTGAATATTAAAAAAATAACAGGTGGAACAATTTATCTCACAGATATATACTTGAAGATTGTGATATAGTTATTGGACAGAAAAGGCAAGTCATCATTTCTCCATCACACATGCAAAGGTAAACTATAGAGAATAGAACATTTTAATTCAATGTCTTCAAGTCTTTGAAGAAATACCAAGGATTTACACATTCCATAAAATCAGCAAACATTATATCATTTCTGGATGTGTTGCCATCCTATCCTTCATCTGTCTAGACCAATTTCATTTCCTCAAAATTGCACAGTGTGTATGATAGCAACACATGTGGGGACTTTGTCTTAAAAAACACTGGTTATTTATGGTCTGATTTTTCAAGAAATTCATTACTTAGATTTAAACACACTTAATTACATTATAAACTTGAATTACCAGCAATATCCTACCATTTTATTAATGCAGTTAAATTGTTAATCTAACAATTTTTCCCTTTAATAGTCAAATTCAAGTACAGGGCATAATGTCAGCATTTAGCAAGAGTAAATAACTATGAAAGTTTATGTGCCTGAAGTTTGGTTATGTTACACAAGCAAAACAACGTAAACAATTTAAAATAGTTTGTATATGCTCAAAACAGCTGTTG
>PPHD01007709.1:0-22709 GCA_002909625.1 Bambusicola thoracicus
AGAGAGAGAGAAAGAGAAGGAGGAAAAGTCATCTGCAATTATGTTCTGCTGCTACCTTGAGTAGGAGCCATTTTCAGTGTTGCTGGTGGTGGCAGACGGCCCCTAAGCACAGCCTTTCTTCCACAGCACCCCATAAAATCATGTCCCATGCTAGGGCCACTCCTGGGCTGACTGTCAGTTAAAAACAATTTTCTGAAGCTTAAAGTCAGAATTTTGAGTTGCACTGGTGCGTGTCCCTGTGTAGTGTAGACCTCACTGCTTTCTTCTGGGTAGTTGACCTCCTTCCCATCCCCTGTACTCCAAGACCTGTGACTGACCTTCTTTCTTCCATGAAAAATTCAGCAGTAAATTTGCTAAGGCCATTACAGATTGTACTCACTAAGTATGTCCACTCTGTCTCTGCAATCTCTCCTCAGCTATAGGTATCCACTTTCTGTCTTTTTAAGTGAGACTGAAGAAAATTTGACAAGTAGGAGAACAGTGGAGGTCTTGGCCATGGCCAGACAATATTTTCTCTTTCTTACCCACAAATATCCAAAACTAAATGAGGGCAGTAGTGAATTTCAGGTTTCACAATCTTGTGATATTTAAGGAATTGAGATCTGGGTTTCATGCTTGCCTGAGACATAGAAAGTCATAGAAGAAAAATGAAAACATGAAGGCCATAGATGTAGAAGTTTAATCACTTTGAGTCAGGCTCTGTGAAAGCCCTGAAGTGTCCCATGGTGGCACACATGCAAATGCCTTGAAGGAAATCTGTAGGAGTAGAAGCAAAGAATTATAGAATGGCTTGGGTTGGAAAGGACCCCAAGGATTATCAGGTTCCAACACCTCTGCCACAGGCAGTGCCACCAACCTCCAGATCTGGTCTACACCATGTTTCCCTGGGTTGCATCTGAGCTGGTCTTGAACCCCTTCAAGGACGGAGCATCCACAGCCTCTCTGGGCAGCCTGCTCCAGCACCTTACCACTCTCTCTGTGAAGAAGTTCCCTCTGACATCCAACCTAAATCTTCCCTCCTAGAGCTTAAAAGCATTTCCCCTTGTGCTATTACTATCTACCGAAGTAAAAAGTTGATTCTCCTCCTTTCTATAATCCTCTTTTAAATAATGGGAGGTCTTCTCACAGCCTTCTCTTCTCAGTAGGGGGTTAAGCTGGTGCCACCCAAGATGGGCAAGGAAAAAGAATGCGTGACTAGGACATTGGAAGACTGTCAGTCACCAAGAGACATGGAACCTGAATGTAAAAATGGCTGAAAAGGGTAGTAATATTACCTCTACCTCATGCTTACCGAAATATGATTTTTTTCATTTCTGCATTTTGCCCTAGTAGTAAAAAAAATCCAGATTTTGGCAAATGATTCACAGAGAAAAAATAACCAGACACAAATGCCATTTGGCCCAATTAATCATTTCTTCCCTAATCTCCCCCCTATAAGTTTATAATAAAAATCATTAGCCTGTACTGATTAAAACAAAAAAATAATAAATACACAGTTTCTACTACTTTTTTAGACCGTTTGTAGGATTTGAACATATACAGACTTTACTGTTATATTTATATCTGTTTCATGGCCTGAAACTCTAGAATTTGTAGACAGGTGCATTAAAAATATGACAATAAAGCTTTGAAGTCAAAAGAAATACAAGGTTTAATAAATTATTTAGTAGGTAAATAAGCTCAGTTCGCATACCTCTTCAAGGAAGGTGTTTAAGCCAGGTTCATATATGATATATAGTAAGTAATATGCTTGGAGTCAGCTCTGTAGAGGATGCTGATAGTGTGTGTCCAATTTGAACAAGTTAATCCAAACTAAATCTGTATTTTTTATTTTATTTTTTTTTTTCCCCACCAAAGCTTCAATATGCATCTGATCTCAGGATATTGGATTTTTCTTTGAGGAAAGAAATAAATGACTTATCTAGGGAATAAACCCAGTCTTCTCTCAGTGTGCTGCTCACCATATATATTGTGCTCAAATAAGGTTCACTGATTCTAATGTAAATCTCTAAAGCTGAACCGTGATAATATGAGTTTCTGTATTTTATGTGGTAGGTAAGTAGGTTGTGTCTTTGAAAAAATGTAGTAAGAGAGATTAGTGATTGTACCTAAGGAGAAAGAGAATAGGCTCAAATACCTTTAGGGTCTGAAACTCCTTGACAGACTACGAAAAACTGTTCAAACACATTTGTTTCGGTTCAAAATTGAGATGCATCTCACAGTGTGACTGCTCCCCCCACCTCCATTTTTTGCACACATATTTTGTGACAGCAAGAGTTTCTCTATATGGGCAATTCATACCAGTACAAACCAGATTCCATCAGTATGAAAGCATCTGCATAAGACCCCATTCTTTACACGGATGTCATTGTCAGCACTTCTGGGGAATTTCATTCTTGCAGAAACAGGAATTCATTTCTCTTTCAAAGAAGTCACACTGCAGTACACTGCTGTCAGACATGATGCTTTCCCACACAGCCTTGCTGCTAACCCCAGATGTCCAATCTGCTTATTGCAGTACCTTCTTCTAGCCTGAAGTTAAGGTAGCCAGATGATAGCTCTTCAGGCTTGCACAGACAAGTTCAGCTCTCTTTGCGCATCCAGAGAGAGCGTCTAACAAAGACTCTTCAGGTACTCCTCCCCTATGCAGCACAGTTCTTCAGCCTCCAAAACAGACTATTATTTGTGTCCCTCTGATGCTACAACTTGCTAGCAGCACTGACTATAGCAACGTCATGGAAGAGTGACTGCGCAGGATCATAGAAAAACTCATGGTTTGAGGATGGCTTATAAGAACAGAAAGGAGAAAGGTGGAGCTCTGTATTGCTGTAACAGTTTTGCCTAGTTAAAGCAATTCCGACAAGCTTTCAGGATGGGAACATCATCATAAATTTGATGCCAGTGTGTTGCCAAAGGACAGGAGGACTCCAGGAAATGAGCAAAAAATAACTTTGGAGGAAGATGTGCTTGACAGCCAAGAACATTCTTGATATTCAGCAGTCTGGGTGAGGCTCTGTAGACTGATCAAGCCACTCAGACTGTCATTCTTACTGCTGTCAATCTTAAAGTTCCTAAAAGTGCTCAGGATGGTAGGAACATAGCAAGAAATACTAGTAACATCATAGCAATTATATTAGTACTGTGCTCTTTAATAAAAACTGAACATTTATTGGTAATTATGGATGTGGACATACTGACTGGAATGCCACTACTTCTCTTTCCTAACTGTAGTTTCCCTTCTGATCCTGAGAAGAAGTAATTAGAAGTGTCCTAGTGAAGAAGGGGTTATCTCCACAGCCTCCAGGCATTCTTTACTGATAGCTTCCCATCTCCTTCTTGGTAAGTTACATCCCAGCTCTTTGTTCAGAATAGCTGTAGAAAACAGTACGCTTTCAGTCCTTTCTTTACTGGTCCTATTTCTTTATCTGTGCTACTGGAACAAAATTTAAGAAAGTGTTATATCACATGGTTGTTGAGAGCTATCATTTTGTAGTTACACATCCTGGCTTCACCCAGGTGTTAACAGTTCATCAGTGCTTTGTTACTGAGTGATGAGAGCATACCCAAGACCGCATCAGACTCCTTAAGGGAGAACTGTTTCCTTTATGTCAAGGCTATATGAGAGAGGGCGGAGCCAGAACAGCTGGCCTGATTTAGGCATACCACCTGACGTCATGTGAAAGGTCATAAAGCAACGGGGAGTTGACCAGGAGCTGGCTGCTGCTTGGGGATTGGCTGTCTATATGTTGGTGAGTAGTGAGATGTGTTGCTTGTAGGATGTCAGTTGTTAGGTCACAAGTAGTTGTGTCATGGAAATACATTTATTTATATATTTGGAGAGGGAGAATTATTGCTGTTTTGTTCTTTTGTTTTTAGTTTTCCTTTTTTTGTTTTAGTAGTTCTTATCTCAACCCGCAAGTTCTATTTTGTTTCCAGTAGCCTCCCCTCTCTTCAGGGTTGGAGCGGTCAAACAGCTGTGCACTGCTGAGGGTTCTGAGCTGCCTGCTGAGTTAAACCACAGCACTGCGTTACAGAGTGTTTGCTTTGATCATGCAGGAAATTAATCAATTAATAATCCAATTAATCAATGTGTAACTATTATCAGCACAAATCTCTACAATGGTTTTTTAATAAAAATCTTATTAGAGCATGCTCGCACACACATATGTATATATGTATATATATCTTTACACATGCGTATGTATGTACATATATATGTATACATACATACAGCAAGATTCAAAATTTGAGTAAGGAGACTAATTTCTCTTTTACCCCCTTAGCTAGACAGTAGGCCATTTCGGCCATGACTTAGTTAAATAACAGTATGTTACCCAGGAATTTATAGGGAAGAAACTACCTCGGGAAAAGGTGTTAAAGGAAGGGTGATTGTGGTGTAAGCCTATCTACTCTACTAGAGAGAGGAGGACAATGGGGTGACAAATAGGCAGTTGATGGTGTTAATGGATGTAATGGATGGTTTCTCCAAAGGACTTTTCTTTCTGTTTCATTTGTCTAATTTCTCCAACCATTTCCCAAGGACTGTAATACATTGGCTAAGTAGTTTGCAATTCTTGAAAAACAAACAAGGTACCTCAGACAGATGACAGGATGACTTCTTACTGAGTAAAAATATCAAGGTTTTTGTTTGGCTGTGATCCAAGGAGCATACCTTGTGCTTATAGAATTTGAGGGCAGGTTCTATTTTTCTGCCATAGGTAAAATGGGGGAAAAAAGACCATGCTGTGCTGGAAGATGAGGGGATGCGTGCACACAGGCTACTCCAGGCTAGAAATATTGTACAGACTTTTGCTTAAAACTTTGTGGGCAATTTTCAGAGAACCTTTGGCCTTGGGTGTCCCAATGAGATTGTTTGACTAGCCTTAGAGTATCTGAATAAAGTTAAGGAATTATAAAGTTGTTAACATCTGAACATGGCTATTCCTTGAACCAAATAATAGGTCAACTAAAGAAATTCTGATTTTGTAAAGGTTTCTATTATCCTACAGTTGCTCTCTGTTCTTTCCTGTTCATTCTCTTTTTTTTATCTTAACATGCTGATTCCTCTCTAGACTGATACACTACCATGTCTGTGATAGGCTCTTCTGTGACATGCAGTGGGGTTATGATGCCCTTTGTGCACTGCACGCCTCTTCTAATTTGCCTCTCAGTCTTTCCTCGGGCAAAGCTCCACTGAGAGACCAGAATTAGCAGAAGTCAAGGAATAAACCTCCTTGGAGTGTATTTTTCATGTGTAAAATTTTATTATTTGCATTTTCTTAGCTGAAAGCATATTTCAGATGCTAGTACCTATGCTATTGGACTGATGAGGACTTTAAGTTAGAAAGATTTAGGAATGTAGTTGTGGCATTCATGGTGGCAAAATAATAGAAATAAATCTTATTCATCAGTGTATAATTTCCTTCCCATTAACTTTTCCTAGAGTATTTTGATAATGGTTAGCCTTCTCTGGCAGTTTTTTTTTTCTTTTTTTTTTAAGTAGTTCTTCCATAAACTTAGTAATTTAATTCTTTCCTTTCTTAGATTCTTAGGTTAAAATTAATCCAGCCCCAATTGACCATTTTACATTTTATATCTCCACTTTCTTGTAGATAGTCTGGGATATTTTGTGTTCATAACTGTCTAGTTCTGAAGGGTCCATATGCCATTAACTCCTCACACATTGGGCAATCAAGTGCTTGTCAATATACCACAATAAATTTAAAAGCCTTAATAAAGATTGACATTTGAAACTATGATTTGCTGCAAGGAGAGAGTAGGTTAACTGTAATATTGTTAATACTTGCATATGTGCAGTGTTCGGCATCGATCAGACCCAAGGCAATCACCGGGAACACTGGACTGGTGTTTGGGATTGATAACACAGTATAAATGCAATGCAGCTTCTTGTGATGCCATGGTACATCAGCTAATCCAAGTATTCATATAGTAAACTTTAGTTTTTTGTCTTTGCATTTTCTCTCAACTACTCAGTTACAAAGTCTTTCCCGAAAGTTAATCAAAGCTATTCTAAAACAATATAATTTTCATCCAGAGAATGTTATGGAGTATTATTTATTTCAAGTCTTAGAAATGTTCCTAATTTTTGTCTAAATTTATTTATGGTTGATTTTGAAATTTTTATATCACACCGATTATTTACCTTAAATATTTTTCTGTCTAAATATGTTTGCAGAAGCTCCACATCTCCTACTGTGCTTCTTGATCCTATTCAGCCAATTCTTTCAGTAATGAACTGTTGCATTTACAAGGCATCCATGGCGGGTGAGTGCTTTTTGAATGTTATTGGTGAGTTTGCCAGCAGACTCTGAGGTTTCACAAGAACAGCAGACTCTTGGAATAGGTGCAGAAAGGTGCCTCAGGCTGGCTAGAGGCTCTTCAGACTGTTTCTAGGAGAACTGAGCTATAAGCACCATCAGTGACAGAGAGAGAAACAGCAGGACATATTTATCTTGGTCCCCATTCCACCTTGTGTCTGGTGTTCTCATCATAAAGGGCAGATAGAGAGAGAAGATTGTGGCACAGATACAATTGCTACCTGAAGGAGTACCTGCCATGGGGACAGATCAATAGATATTTAGAGAGGAATACCCAGCCTGCGTTTTTTACACTGTAAAAGAAATGATTTTTTTTATTTGCTTTGTTTTGGAGATGGCTTTTGCTTGTGATTGAGTCTAGTCAGACCTTGGAACGTAATGGAGGACAAAGTACATTTTTGTTGTAGGAAAAACCCAGGGGCTTACCTGATCTTTGCTAGGAGATTAGATTTACTTCAGGATTCCTTGAACTTGGCCTTGATAAAAAGACTTCAACTGCCATATCCTGTCCGTGAGGTTTTTGTTACACTCCACATGTCCTGCCGATGGCAACTCTTGCACCGCTTTCGCTGTGTGGAGATTCTCTGTAAGCAGGATATTATCAGATGCCCTCCATCATTCTCATACTTATGCAAGAGTGACCAGGAGTCTTTCAGAATTATTCTAAATCTAATGCCAGCTGAGGCTAAGAGCCTCTTATGAATGGATACCTTATTTACTCCAAGCTCCCTCATTGTGGAAAAGTAGAAGCCCTGGGAACCAGGTATCACAGTTCTTGCATACAGTCTCAACCATTTTTAAATAGCATATATATATCACATACTTTATTTGCTAAAATGGATTTTCTGTGAAATAATGCAAAGGGAATGGTGCCATTTTGAGTATATCTTTAGAAGAAGAGTTTTCCTGCTCTGGACTGCTGCTTGTCCCTATTTGTTTGCACAGCCACATGCCCAGAGCATAAATGCAAGTCTCTCGGGAGGTGAAGAAGTTATGGCGTGAAGTTGTGAGAATATGGCCTTTATCTGAATAGTATTGTTCTGAACTCTGTGCTACATGATGAGGAAGGACTAAAAAGCCTGGACACCCGGACAAAAAGGGCCATTTAGCCTTTTCAGTGAAGTCTAGGATCCTTGCTGAGGGATTATTTTACACAGGCCCCTGTTTTGGCTAAGGGGATCTGGTTTTTACTCAAAGCCAGGCAGCAGATGTCAGGCCTCAGAATTGCTCACAAAATGATGACCTTGCTGGGTCAAGGCCCATACAACCTGCTTTGCCTCAAGCTGTGTCAAACACAAGCAGTAGAAAGACTTTCCCCTGGCAGGCCTGTCTCAGCAACCAGCTATCCCCAATTTTTCCTGTAAATTGAATTCCTTGTGAAATTCTACAGCTCTGAGAAAAAAATCCTGACAGTTAACTTGGCTTTTTCTTTTTACTTAAGTAATGAATAAGGCAGTGAAGGTTTTTTAGGGGGTAGAGGTCTAACACATTATTATGCTATTTTGTAGTAGCAATTTACATTGTCAGGAAAGTTAGTTTGGGGTTTCCACGTTTAACTAAAATACATTAGTACAGATAGTATCAAATATGGCCATGATATGCTTGAAGAAATGAATTTGAAATAGAGGGCAGTGTATGAATTGCAATCTATAGCAAATTCGCATTGTGTATTGGATGTAAATATCTTCTGTGTGATGATCTTTAGAGGGGAAAGAACACCTGCAGTGATTAAGACCAGCAAATTATATTTGCCATAGTTATTGTCTTATTGGGAAATATTCACAGTCAAGGGTTTAAAAATGTAATAAAAAGTGGATCAATATGTGTTTGAGGATTTCATCAATTGCATATTAACAGCACTAGTCCTTCTGACCTCTTTTCTTTGAGCTATTCCCTTGATCAGAGCAAAAACGATCTAATAAATTATGGGTTTATTCATCCATGTGCTGAATTCCGTTTTATGTTTCTTTTTTCTTGCATAGAAAATTGAAAAACAACGTGTGATTCCTGAGCATGCTTCTTTAGGTTTCTTATAGTAGCAGATAAATGCATTTCTTACAAGTAGATATTTCAGTAAATATCATAGGATTTTAAGTTATACCAAATGATATTTATCATGTCACTTAATATCAGTAAAGTTTAGCAAATCAGTGATGGCTAACAGATTTCTCAGTGAATGCATCTGTTTTGTGCAGGCAAAATTCCTACCAGTGGATAATACAGTTTTGGTAAAGTTTTTTTTTTTTTTTTAACTTACTTTTGTGCTTTTGTTGCATAAAGGTCACTGCAGGTTTCAGTTGCAAGTTTTAGAAATCTCATCTGCATTCTGCATTTTTGCTGAGCTGCATGTGTCTCTTGCTCCTGGCTTTATGTCCAGAATGGGTCATCAGGATGATGTTCCTTAAAATAAAATGCATTGTAGGATAAGAAAACTCTACATTGTCTTCTTCAGACTACATCAAACTGAGAAAGAACAGTTAGGAAAGAGATTTTTCTTCTGCTTTATGTTCTCTCTTGAAGAAATCAGGCACAACATGCTTTTAGAGAGTGAAATATTTGCTACCAAGTCATCTACAGAGATCTGAGTTCTTTCATTGACAGAAGAACAGAGGTAGATTCGGAGAGATCATAGAATCTTTTATTTTGAAATATTCATATTTCGTGAACAGAACAGCCAAGTATAAAACTACTCCATGGATAGCTACAATAGCAGTAATTCATACATTTATTTATCCTGACGTTTCCTGACAGTTTACAGGGAAGATGCTAATCTGTATTAGAAATAATCATTTCTCTAACTATCATGAAAGTTTTTAGCTGAAGATCAGACTCTTATGTATGTATCCTGTCTTAATATCATGTGATTTAACCTTACTGATGTTGTGAGGATGGTTCCACTAAAGAGACAGAACTTCACCATGGTAAGCAGAGAAAAGGTAAAAGGATATTCTCTTTAATCACAAGATGGAAACCAATGTGGAGCCCTGTGACTGGAAGTACAACATAATACTATTTGCCTGGAGTTATATGGGTGCTAGATTTCTCCATTCTTGAGGAATATAACAAATGCTTTTTTTAAATATTAAAATAAGGTCAGCTTGAAAATAGCATACTTTATTCAAAGAAACTGAAGAGCTGGTCTTGGGGTTTTTGTCATGTGAGTAAGAGCATTGTTATTTGAAATTAAATGAGGCTTTTAAGCATTGGAATTTTAATGATTTTTTTCTTGCAAAGATACAAGAAAAAGTGTCTTATGCAAGTAAAAGCTATCACCAAATTATTTTAATTACATTTTCTTTGAGTCAGAATCAGCGCCTCCAAGTAGATCCAACTTTAAGTCTCCTATATAGTATCTCAAATGATTTATTAGAAGCAACTTTGCCTTTTTTGGTAGCACTTAGTAGATCAGTGTTGCATCAATCCAGACCATATTTAGTCTCATATATCATACTTAAAACAAACAAACAAACCCTTGTAAATAGTAGTTCATAGATCTAGAGTGATTAGAAGTATTTTTGGTGCTTAATGATAAACAGTACATAGAAAGACTCAACATACAGTTATAAAGATGTCAGTCTTGTAGACACATGTATGATTATATAATAGAGGTTGTGGTTTTATGTTTAGTAACCTCAGAATCTCTGATGTATAACAGATTGATTTTATGCAATTCCTGATCATCTCTTCAAACAAGAATCTTAGTGTAGCCAGATTTTCAGTTGATTGGCAGACTCTTCCATGCCTAACTACTAAATTGTCTTTGAATGCATATTGCTCTGTTAATTTCCCACTGAACTACATGAAAGACATTCACATCAAGACTAATGTCCACTTTGAGGAAAGGG
The DNA here is from genome assembly GCA_002909625.1 of Bambusicola thoracicus. Taxonomy (NCBI): domain Eukaryota; kingdom Metazoa; phylum Chordata; class Aves; order Galliformes; family Phasianidae; genus Bambusicola; species Bambusicola thoracicus. The sequence continues at coordinate 10,184 of PPHD01007709.1, forward strand.
ATAACTGCTTTTCAGCTTCCCTTTCTGCTAGGTTTCTGCTAGTATAGAATATATAAAGCATGTATTTGCTTTGCTGTCAGAGTCAGGGCAGAATCCTGCTTGTGAGCATTACAAGTTGCCTCTGTCCTCTATTTTGATGTCCTCCATATACATTTTATTTCCTACTGACCAACAGTAACTTCTTACATCTCTCTGAAATTAGCTAGAGATTTAGTTAATATGAAAATATGTAGAATGGTGGTGAAGGTTTACAGTGTGTGACGGAAGAATAATATGGACCTAGGGGTCCATTTTAAATCACAATGGGGGGAGATTGCCATAGCCTGTAGTAAATGAAGTGCTTGACTCTGCATGGTTAGCTCTGAATAGTACTTTTCTGTGAACATATTATTAACTGAATGTGAGCAGAGATTGCAGGAAGCACTACACTGAAGATATGAGCTGTGATCCAGGATTCTAGGAAGGCACCACAATATATAAGCTTTATTGTTCTTGAGCTAGTGACTGTCTCCTTACTAAGTGGTAAAAGTGAAAACTGCCATTTTCCCACCATTATTATGAGTAGCAATCTCTAGGGACAGTTTCTATTTTAATCCAAATACATTCACAAACCTGAAATTGTAACTCACGTTTTTAGAGTACCTAATCAGTAATATCATTATTTTGTTTTCAGTATAGTAACAACTTAAGCTGGCAATAGAGTTGAAGCTCTCACTGTTACTAAAGCTGATCCCAAAGTCGATAATACATCTTTAGGCAAAAATAGGCAAGTCAGAGAAAGGCTGGAAAGGAGAAGGTACTATTGGCTTTTTTTTTTCTGCCTCTGTGGAACCAGGGCGCAGAGTGAAGAGTGCTCCCTTTCAGCTGGGACCCTATGGAGAAACAGGGCCTGAATACAGATGCCCTAAATTCCAATGCCATTAAAAAGTTAATCTTACCTCATGGTAGGTCAAACTGTACCTGAGATATATCCATTCAAGCCCTGGGAGCCTAGAGATGTATTTGGCTCCATGTCCATATCTGTGCCTTCTTCAAAAGACACCAGCACTGTGAGGAAGCTAGTCATCTAAGGATGCCAAAATTTGCTGCTCTGGGGATGAACAGGAGCAGATAAAAAATGAAAACAACTTAAAAAATTCAATTAGATTAACAGAGACAAGTGAGTGCTTGCCCAGCCGTTCCTGAGCAACAATTTATTCCTACAGTGGTGCGAGAGACTCAAGCCAGCGGTCAGCAAGCTGACAAATCTGTCAGCTTTGCTGGGTGGCTGTCAGTCAAACCAGGTGCCTGCTGTGTGTTGTGGTGCTCCTTGTATTAACACCCTGCTGGGATAATTCTTTTTTATCCCCCCCCTCCTTTTTTTTTTTTTTGCCACCAAGAGGGTCTGCCACCACACTGCTGTTTTTCATCTTGTTAATTGAGTCATTTATTTCGTTAAAAGGTGAAACTTTATCAGGGTTTATGTGCCAAATGTGAGAAGGCATATTTAATGATACATCAAATGTTAGAAGCATGCAGGTGCCTCTGTGCATGCTCTTTAAAATTCTGAGAGGAGAGGTAGCTCTTGTAAATTAAAATCACCTGATATTAACTAAAAATAGGCATTTTGTTCCCAGGCAACAATGCAAATACCCTGTATGTGTGTGTACATGTTTGTTACTAAATATATAAAGCACACAGATATTTATGTTTAATTTTCAATCAGTAGATTCATCCATATTCGAAAACAGATAACTGGAGGGATAAACAATACAGGAGTAGAATTCAAAGTTACATAAAAAAAGGCAGTAACTTCTTGAGTGGCAGCTACATATTTCCTAAGCAGATAAGATGTTTCATTAATACCTGTGTTAGGAAGACTGCTTAATTAGTAATAACAGTCTGGGCAAGCCCCCAGTGAAACTGAAGATAAGATTTCCGCTGCTGTCAGTGACCATCGACTTGGACCATGTGGCTGAAGTCTTCAAAACAACCTAAACTCTATTGAAAACAAGCAGGTTTTGGACTCATCCTCCCCAGACATTCAAGAAATCAGTGTGAGTTCATCATAAGGTAGGTGGATCTTTACAAATACAAAATGACAGAAAAAGTCCATGCAGGAGGATATCTCAGAAATTAAGAAAGCTGTTTGCTGTAACCATCAATTCCTACATAGCAGTCAGGTTGTTAGGTGATAGTAGTGAAAGATAAAGTCTGTCCTTTATTTTTTACCTCTTGGCAAAACCAGAGGAGACTGACAACACCAGCAGACTGTGCCTTTCTCTTCAACAGAGCTGTGTGTGTGTGTGTGTGTATAAAACCCAAATTACTTAATCCCATTTAGAAGCAAAAATTGAGTCTGACTTTGTTATCTATATTCTGTCTTCCCATTTGAGGTTAGTCACCTTTTCCCCAGTTCTTGTCCCCCTTGTTACCATCAAGCTTTCATTAATTTAGGAGGACTAATACCATCTGTGTCTGAAAGACATACTCCTACGTGGTTTATTTTGTTTGCAGCTACCAAATTCTCCCTGCTTTCCAAGGCTGAGAGTAGGTGAGTGGATCTGAGAGAAGGCCGTTAAGATTAGGTCAGTGTTTCTGAACCCAAGTAAATGTGTGGGTAGGTTGTGTAAGAGGTCCCTTGCTTTGATTTCAGCATTAGTCACTGTGCTCATTTATTGCTTGAAAGTGTTCTAGTCCAGGTGAGTAGTTCTCATTCAAGCTGCAGAATTAGTTTACAAAGATATACCAGAATACTTTCCACCTCTCAGGCTTAATATCCTTGTTCTTTTCTCACATCGTCCCACAGATCCAGAAAGCGTGTGGTAATTTAGATAAATCTTAGGTTTTGTTGTAATAGCCAACAAGCATATTCTCTATGAAGAAAAGCACAGAGCTATCTATTTACGTTCCTCCAGAATAGTTGAACTGCAGTTCAACTTTTGAATGGCAACTTCTTTCTCAATAAACCCACTCCTGTGTGGGTTCACAGTCCTAGCTCTTCTGTGAGTGACAAAAATAAATGTTCACTGTTTTTGAGTTCACTTTAGACCCAAACAAGCATAAGGAGCATAAGCCGTAGTCTAGGAATGAATGTTACAGTACCAGGACTTCTAAGAGGTGATAATTTCAAGGGTGATAATTTCAACTTGCTCTCTACAGTGACCTGAAAGAAGATTGTAGTGAGGTCAGGCTAAGTCTCTTCTCCTAGGTAACAGTGAAAGGACAATAGGTCATGGCCTCAAGTGATCCAGAGGAGGTTCAGGTTGGATATTAGGAAAAATTTTTTCTTAAAAGGAGACGGTACTGTGGGATATTGGAACAGGCTTCCCAGAGAAATGGTGGAATCACTGTCCCTGGTGGTTTTCAAGGAAAGTGTAGACGTGGCCCTGAGGGACATAGTTTAGTGGGCATATGTGATGAGTTGATGGTTTGTTAATTGGTGGTCTTTTCTAACCTTGATGATTCTGTGATTCAGAGAAAATATGAGTTCTTTGGGTTAAATCTCTGCCGTTAGCTATCAGAGTAAACTGTACTTATTCTTTCTTACAGGACTTTGTTTTAATGTTAATTGTTGCAGCAGAGAGATTTTAGGCAGATCTGAATTTTATTTACAGCTGAAGAAGCAAAGTTACGGAAAAAGCGTGCAAGAGGTCAATGACAAAGGCTGATACTAATTCCCCACAGGCTTAGACTTTCCATCATTTCCGAAGAAAGCAAAAACACAGCAACAGCGTGCAGTTCCAGCACCCTTTACTTTGTTCATTATCCTCTTACATATATGCAGCATCTGTGAGTCAGTTTCTCCCCCACCATTGCTGTTTCCAGTGGTCTGCTTGTCCCTACCCAAAAATCTCTGGACTTTCAAAGAGAAAACTTAGTTAATCAGAGGTTACTGGTGTTAGCAGAAACAGAACGTCTGTAAGGGAGATCACTATATGCAATCAAGTGCTCTTAGAAAACAAGATCTGAACATCTCTAAGATCTGTTGTGTAGAGAATAAACTTTTAATCAAGGATATGAGTTAGAAACTCTTTTACAAACACTTATCACACTCTGTCGTGTTATTTTCTGAAGATTAGAGACAGCCATGACTTTTTCCTTTCATGCAGCACTTTATAACATGCAATAAACTGGCTTTGCTTTTAGTTAAGTCATTCAGCATTTTTTTCCAGCTGCATCAAGTGAGAAATGTTATCTCAGTTTCTTTTCATTGTAACGCAGTTGCCAAATGGAAGCAAGGTGTCACTTCTGAGCCCCCTCTCTTCCCTTTAAGTTGCACTTTTTATGATCTTTAGTTAAAAACATAAGAATCATTTCAGAAGTAAGGATTGGAAATGTATTAATTTAGAGAAACTTGTTTTCTCTTTGCATGTCTTGAAAACATACGAATAGGAAACCAAGGTATTCATCTGGGAATCTGGTTTTTGAAAAAGAAATCCTTTGTCATGTTTATTGTGTTTAGGAATTTTCAAATGAATATGATAGCACAAAATTAGATTCAAATCTATAGTTCATCAAGTGGTGACTAGCAGAGATACATACCCCAGATTCTTACAACCTTATGCTTGTGATTAATACCCTGCTAAGGTTAGGTTGATTTCTTTTCTTCCATCCTCTCTGTATCAAGCTTACCACAGCTTACACACTGTAATAAGATAAAACCAGCTTAGGTAAGTAAAGCCATAATCTGACAAAAAGCTGGGCCTGGAGGTCTTTTTCTTAGATTTGGGTCATGATCATGGTCCCACTTACTACTGGCCCATCAGGCAAAAACTAATGATTGTAAAATTGCCATTAGTTACCAGGGTGGCTTCGGGCCATAAGATCTCAGCTAATTTGGAACTCCGCTGATAGCTTTGCAGGCTTTGTGTCTGAAGATCAGCAGTTAGCTTTCTGTTAAGGCAAACTTCACACCGCTGGCAGCGTAATATTAAATTATCCTTGTCATCCAGTATGTAAAGCTTTGGCAACAATGAAACCTAGAGTTCAAAGTGAAAGACTTGCACTAAGAAAGTGAAAAAGAGCTTGTCTATTGTAGTGTCCTCAATAACAATGTTGACTAGCTATGAAGAAATTATTTCCGCCATGGAGTCTTTTAAACATACTCCATATTTGCTCATGTAGATGGAGGGGGATATATCAAAACAAAGTGTTACTCAGGATCTACTTGCTGATTCTTAGTTTCTTTGCTTTGTGAGAAGAAAAACGTGAGACCATTGCCACCAAATCCACGCAGTCAGAAAACAAATATTACTACTGTTTGAAAATGGGAAAGTCATACAGAGCACACTGAAGTCAGTGTATTGATATTTATTTCATGAGTCTTGCAATCATGTGTTATGGTGACATAGCAAATCTAGCTTTCTAGGTGCTAGCAATTACGAGGAGTTAGGGATGTTGTCATTGCTTAGGGATGTTTTCATCACTTTTAATTCAGTTATATGTGTGAGTCCCTCATCTTCTGTTTACCTCATTATTAAATTCGGTGGTCTCCTTCAAAAGGTCAGCATTTGTACATGTTTTGACAAGCAGAAACTCTCTTCTGAGCTAGTGTGCGTAGCTCAGTGCCATGCTGTGCAGAAAGACTCAGCTAATGTCAAATCAGCTAACTAAGTTAACCTCTGTGACCACAGCACCATTATGACTACAGTACAACCAGTAGCACAGACTGGCTGCAGGAGCACCATGCATTAGTAATAGCTGTCATCTGCTTCTGTAAGTCTTAAAAGGAAACTTGGTATCTCAGATAACAGAATGTTGTAACAGTGGGTAAACTGATGGTTGATTTCCTTAACTTACGTGTTACATTTTCTTTCTCTAATTATTCCTTCTCCTCACCTTCATTCTTATTCCTCTTTTCTGTATTATAGTACTTCTTTCACACCATAGTAATGATTCATGGGCCCAAAAAGTATTGTAAACATGCAATAAATAACAGATTGTTCCCCAGAGGACACAGTAGAGGGGAAGAAAAAATGCCTTCAGAAATAACTATTGCCTTCTTTGCATTGTGTCGTATTTCCTAATATACGAAGAGCCAACATACAATGTATATTGGTTCAGGACCAGGAGTCATCTCTCCTGATGGTTATTTGCAAAACTCATTGATCAATAAAGTCCTCTGACTGAAATAAGGCAGTTGGCAAAGAATGAGTTATGGATGCACTATCATTAGCACCTTGACCAAATGTTAAAGCAACCTTTCAATGATGTGCCAGGATGGTTTCTACTGGAGCTGGAAAAATAAAACAGAAATACAAAGGAGTTAAGTATGCATCATAGGGGTGTTCTTATTTATTTGCTCTGTCAATATTTTTTGGTGGGGAAAAGGAGTTCCCAGTATTTTAGCTGAAAAACATGTATTTTTAACTTTTTTTTTCTTAGCAGTGGTTTATGCCTCCCTGTCACACTTTTTCTTTCCTTTATTTCTCTACCCTTTCTTTGCTAATCACTTTTCTTCTATTTTTCTTTCCTGAGTTAAAGTAGGAAGTAAAGGAGAGGGAGTAGTCCCCAACCCCTCAAAAATACTTAAACCAAGCTAATGAAAATGATATGCTGTACTTTTTTTTTTTTTAAGTTAAAAAAAGTAGAAGGAAAAAAGATATCCAAATTTTTCTCCTAAAAAAAATTCTTCTGTTAAGGCCATTTTTTTTTTTTTCGAAAGTTCTTAAAAAACATTAATATCTCATATTTGTGTTTGCACACATAATTTAAAGCAAATGTATTTCAGTTTTTCTAATCATCACTCCAATTGTTTTATGTGAAAGCTCATTTTTGTTTCTGATTAAGCAATGAGCTACATAACTTCTGAATTTCCATAAATCTACTTTAGCTGTATGCTATCTAGGCAGAACACTAGACATTCCTCCTGAAGTCACTAGCAACTTTACCATTCTCTTAATGTTGGAGTAGAATCTGGTTCTTTAAAACAATTTTGGAACTGAAAACAGCACATTACAGCTTCATTTGCTCACATTGGACCAGAACTTCCAATCTTTTACATTAATTTTGCAAACAATTTTAAGTCACCTTTGATCTAGAGATGCTACACAAAATTCTATGACTGTGATGTAATTGTACTGACTACCTAATGTCCTGTGGAAACGAAACAGATGGAAACGAAGGGGTGAAACATGAAACTATTAGGCACTGCCCTCCTTTCCTCATACCTATACCCATAATATTCCTTGTGTTCTCTTCCTTGAGCTGATGAGTGTGGATAAGCACAATGGTGCATCTTGATGCAAGCACAAATGCAGAAGTAGTTTTGTTAATCTCATATGCATGAGTAGCATTAATTGATTAAATATGCTCTCCTTTGAAGAGAATTTAAATAATTTCTGAAAGCTCCAGAAATATGAACACTGTGTCAGACATTGCCTTGCTTGAGTTATTGGTCTTTTATGCACCAGCTTTGATCCTGTTTTGTAAACTCCTGTTTTTATCAATGCATCTTCACAGTTAACAAGTAATAACTTAGATTAAATACAATGATACTAAGATATTAGGTTTGCAAGGGTGATGCTTATTGTTTATGTGTGAGCCCACACAAAAATGCGTTTTATTTTGAAAGACTTAAGAAGTTCTCCAATACTTTAATGAATATTGCATCCTGGAATTTTGTTCTTTCTGAGTGCTTGTCACATGGAACTTTATGCGAGTTGTGAGTGGGGGCATGTGGGACATTCAAAGAGAGAAAGAAACATAAATATATTTTAATATTACCAGTTTTTTTCTTAAAACATAGCATTTTATATTTAATAATTTCACTTAACTATGTACCTGCATTATGTGCACACATCTGGTATACATGTTAAAGACACAGATGAAGAAGGAGAAATAAGTATGGTATAAATATTCTATATCTTTGTTTAGAAGCTACTCTCGTTTAGTAGCTGCACCTTAACCATGCACCTTTACTATGCAAGCCGCAGGGGAAAGTAATTAAATTTAATAGCTGCTGCCCTCGTTTTGAAGTCACCCTCAATATAAAGCTGCACAGGGAAGTAATTAAATTTAATAGAAGCTGCGTATTCTAAACAAAGATATACGGTATGGAGTCCATATAGTTCTTGGAAAAAGTTAATTTCCATTAGTAGCAGGCCTGTAATGTGAAATATTCATTGTTTTATAATTGTTTCAACCAAATCTCCACCTAAAAAGGAACTTTGTCTGGATCTGAAATGATGAAGGATCTGCGCATGTGCTTGGGTACTACTGTAACGGAAATAAGAACAATAATAAAAGAATGAAGAACAAAATAAGATTATAAAAGAAGCACCCCCAAAAGTCACATGTTAATATTCCACTCTCATTTTCATCAATCACTGAAGCAATACCCCCTAGATCAGTGCATTAACTTGTTTATCTTTTACAACGAGGAAAAACTTCATAGCTTCATCATTCATTCCAGAGTGAGGGGAGAAAAAACAAAAGGCAGCCACCGAAATTTGCATGGTGCTCAATTATACATTAGTGAACATCACTTGGCAATCTGTTCATATCAATTTAATTGGATTTTAATACTGCCTCTGATCTTGTTTTCTAATTAACAGCAGTGCCTGGCAATAAAGCAGAACCATGCACCCAGCAACACCTTTGATCTCAACCATATGGAGCTCCTCCGTGCTCTTGAAAAAAAAAATTTTCCCTTGCCTCCAATCCAGGCCGAGAGATACTGGGGCCCCCAGATGGCCAAATACCACTCATGACTGCGACTTCATTGACTATTTTCTTTTCTGATTGATCCTGATTGAAAATAAATAAAACATGCACTTGGAACTGGGTGCAAATTGGTGTCACAAGCTTTTGGTTATGTTGATCATTCTCTCTGCTCCTTCTTTAGATGACAAGTACTTAAGAAAACATTAACTGACTCAATGGTCTGTATTTAGGAGCATAACTCTATCACAAGGACCTTTTGTCTTTCGTGTAGTTACCGCCCTACCTTAGCCACATTTTCAACTGGGATTGAATTAAGCTAACTGTTCATTATTTATATTTCTGATGTTATCATTGTAGTCAAACTATTTCAGCGTGATTTATGCTCAGCAGTTTGATTCATACCTGCTTTTGATGATTTGCACTTGACAGTTGGTTCTTTCTTTTTTTTTTGGGACCCCTATGTGAGAAGCATACAGAATGCAGCTCTGATCTTTGTTTCCTGCATAGGTCTGACTTCAAGTACAGTATGCTTGAACTGAGCAAATGTTGGCATGTCATATTTCACATGTTCTCCAGCCAGAGTTTTCAACAGTTCTCTGAGAACTACAAAGAATTGACATGCTAGTTTTCTTCCTTGAGTTCAAAGGGAGATATTAAAAATGATCTAGAGTATTAGCTTATAAAATGGAATTTCCTAAAGATATTAAGTGCTATAAAATATTTTATTTGTCTTTGTAGGGGGTAGGCAGTAAACAACTAGAGGGAAAAATGTTGCTGTCGTCTTGTGGCTTACGTATTGCATAATGATAACACAAAGAACAATTTTCGTTTCTGGTTCTTGGATGAAGCATCTCTAGCTGTAAGTAGTCATGCTTCTCTTCATTCTCCTTTCACTTTTTGTTCTGAAAATGCCATCTTAGCCTGCACTTCGATTTGGAGACAACTCACAAGCAAGGTCAGGTCATTCTCAAACAAAAGAATTCCAGTGAACACCCTGATGTGCTGCTGTGGGAGCTGGTGCTGCTGACTTTGCAGGTGACATCTTTCCCTTTGTGTTAACTCCAACCAGTGAACTATTAAGGACACTGGCTCCAGGGCAGCTGCCTTTCGTCTGAGATGCAAACCAACACCCTGACCACTTGTATTCGTTACAGAACTAGCAGACCTGTGCAGCTTTGTTTGTAAAACCCGTGGTATCTATACAGCGTGTACATTACACTGTGCCATCTCCTTTGGATTCATCTAGGTGCTTTCCTTTACACAGCTCTGAGCTGTCAAACAATATTGTTTGTACAGTAATAAACTGCTGCTGCTGCGCACTGACACATGCTGGCAAAATTGCACTAAGTGATGCTTCTTCCTTCCCTGCTCTGAGATCCCCATTCAAAAATTCTCATAGACAAGAAAAGCATATTAATTCTCTTGATTTTGGGGAAGTAGTGTATCTTTTCTGTGTGATTTAATATCTTTATTTTTAAAGTTAACCATTTTGTAAAACAAATTTGATTAGAATGTGTGCAGCCTCCCCTTCTGTGGAGATATGCTGATATGTACCAGCCGAAGATCAGAGCCAATGAACAAGTAAATAGTAAAAACAGTCATAGATGGGACATGGACAATGAATCCATGAAGCCTTTAGGTTATCTTCCTTGCAAATCCAGTGTCTGACTGCTGCTGGGTTTGGGTTGCATTTAATATGTGCTGTTTGTCACATTTATTGCATTTTAGTCAGCTTCTGCAAGTGAGAACTTCAGAAGGGAGAAAGAAGTTCGCCTGTTCTGGACTTCTTTTACAGTAAATAAAAACAGTATTTCAGAGCCCATGTTCCAGGGAGATGCTAGAAAATTCCTCCAATCTGACTGTGATAGACTGATATTTATGCAGTTAGCATGACACTGCAGGTCCAGGTGACTACCAACTGGATTGACTGTAGAGACAGGGTATGTAGACTTGTATCAAATGTGAATTTTACCTGGATTTACCTGGTTTTTTTTCATTTGCTTTCCACAATTTCAAGCTTAAAACTCTTGCATTTTATCATGTAGAGTGAAAAATAAAGCACTGAAAAAAAATAAATGACTCAAAAGAAGATAGGAGTTGCATTTTTATTCTGCTTTCGATTTACAGATAAATTAACACAGCGCTAGCTTCTATGGAGCGCAGTAACATATGCTGATGAGGGAGCAGAGCTGATAAATGTGAGGTTTTCCTGTTGAACCCTACAACTAAATTGCTGCTGATTGGATGTGTTGCACCAAGATTACTGCTGTGGTCTTTTTGAGCACTGGGACTCACAGACATTGTCAACGCTAGTATGCTGAGACACCATTTTGATCTTTGTTGCTGATTTTGTTGCTGCGATAAGATGCTAGCTGCTGTCTTGTTTGCTTCCTGAACGGCTCGCTCCTGGTTTGGATGAAAGTTTTTTTTTTTTAATCTTCAGGTTATACTTTCAAATCTTATGTTTTGAACTACCCATTCTGTTCCCTTGAGGAGATAGAAATGTGTGCAAGTGCATTACACTGCAGATTTCATTTAAAACAAAGGCTACCATAGCTCATATTCCCATCATGAAGAGTTTTTCTGACCATGATTTCAGCTTCTGTAGGGCATTCTTCCCTCTGTTAATTTTCTTACATAAAGAAAAATAAAGGAGAGATGTGCATACAAATGATTCTTCTCAAAGATGAGCTATTGGAGATGCGCTTCCTAGATATAAGAGGAGCAGGGCAAAGTATGGCTGTGGCTGCCCCATACCTCACCCTGATAAAGGGCTTTTGAGCAGGTTGCTCCCATCAAAGAATCTCCTACTTTCCAGAAATGAAATACTCTTTGGACAAGAGGTCAACCAGACCAGCAATGAGATTTCTCCAAGTGTGTAGGATATGATCAGGAAGTGAATGTAAGCAGGATAATGGTTAGCTATACACTCATGGTTTTAGGAGGACAGTATTATCAGATTGCTGAGGTTGTGGCTATTTGCTTGTGGCTCATTAGTCAGGTTTTCCAAGTTGACTTTTCCCCCCAAGTACATGTGCACATGCTTTCTAAACTATGCTTGTTTAGAAATGTTGCTTATTGCTAAGCGTATAAAATAGGTAATTTCCTACATACATTCTAAATAGCTAATTCTTAAAGTGCATAGTATTTTGTGTTTTTATTTTGCACATATCATTTTGGCTGGGGAAAATATAATGATTTGCTTTATTATTTCACATATTAATTTAATTTACTCTGCTGTTCAAGGGAGAAAGTACTGAAGTCTTCTTCCCCGAAGCCTTTTTCCCTTCTTGAATTTAAGTATCTAAAGGTTTACCCATTAGTGAAACTTAAAGATAAATGTGGATGATGACATGGTATCCTGCAAATGTATCATCAAATGGACCATATTGTCCATCACGGATTCTCTTCACACTCACTCTAGTCATAGAGAAGAACACCAATGGCCACTGGCATTAAGCATGTGAGTCATTCCCTTCATGCTTTACTTCTGATCTTGGTTATGGCTCATATAGAGTTTTCAAGGTCTTTCTTTCTTTCAAGAACTTCCTCCCCATCTTCCTGCTGCTGTTATCCTCAGATTGTGACCAGAAGATTTTCTGGGCATTACAAGGTCCCTTTCCCTTCTCTCCCCACTTTTTTTTCTTTTTCTTTCTCTCTTTCTCTCTTTCTCTCTTTCTCTCTTTCTTTCTCTCTCTCTTTCTCTCTCTCTCTCTTTCTCTCTTTCAGCTTATATGACTTCATTAGAATAACATATTCAAAAGCTAGAAAACGCATCTATGGTGGAGCTGCTCTGAGCTTACTCGCTCTTCAAGCCACTGTATGCTGGCCATTATATTTCAAGATGTTTTTGTTCTGTGAAAGAGACCACAACTTGGGT
>PPHD01007710.1:0-22707 GCA_002909625.1 Bambusicola thoracicus
ATATTAGGTTTTGAAGATACAGTAAGCATATTGTCCTTATGCAATGTTCCCACTGAAGTAAGAAAACAGTTTGTTCAACCTTGTTCTTACCATAAAAATCCTTCTGGTTTCAACTTTTCCTAACAGAAAGAAGAACTACCCGATCCCAAAGATTTAGAACTATATGAATTCCGCTTCAGTGACTTTCCCGTTACAGAACATGGCTTGATAACTTGTGGAATACGACTGTTCTTTGAGATAAATGTTGTTGAAAAGTTCAAAGTCCCAGCAGAGGTTTGATTTATTTTGTTGTTTGTATTTCTTTTAACATAGCAGAATGATTATAGGTTCTTTAATATAGGAGTAAGCTATACTAAAGTGGTACGAATAACAACAGTCTTAATATTTGCATACTTGTCAGAGACTTAAACTGATCCTGAACTTGGTTGACCTGTTCAAGGAATTAAATCAATATGTATTTACATAATGCATAGTTTAATTATTTTCATTTTTAAAAAAGCATATTATTCCAGTAATTTTATGGAACACTCCATTAATTTTATAGAAATTCCATAATTTCATTTCAGTGAACAGCACATGCTCAATCACTTTTATTCATACTAGGTCCTTACAAGATGGATGTACACAGTCAGGAAGGGTTATCGAGATATCACTTACCACAACTGGCGACATGGATTCAACGTGGGACAAACAATGTTTACTTTGCTGATGGTAATGTTGCTAATATCAACCTTACATTCATTACTTAGCTTTCCTTTCAAGGAAGGTGCACAGTAAGAATTGTTTGTTTTCCTTTACAGACAGGTAGAATAAAGAAATACTACACTGATCTAGAAGCCTTTGCCATGGTTGCTGCTGCTTTCTGCCATGACATTGATCACAGAGGGACCAACAACTTGTATCAAATGAAGTAAGTAAAATTAACGGATTTGGTAAATACAAATATATGGTATGCAGTACTTTTAGTGGCAAAAGAAAGAACAAGTTAACACATGCAAAAATATACCATAGGTATTCCATGACCACCTAGCATGAAGGAACTGGAAGAAAGGCTAAGGAAGCTGGACTTGTTTAGCTTGAAGAAGAGAAGGTGCTGAGGAGACATCATTGCGGCCTTCCCATACTTGAAGGGAACTTGCAAGCATGAGGGAGACCAACTTTTTACATGATCTGTTTATGACACTACAAGGGGGAATGGCTTTAAACTAGAAGAGGGGAAATTCAGGTTAGATGTCAGGCAGAATTTTTTTACTCAGATGCACTGGCACAGGCTGCCCAGAGAAGCTGTGGATGCCCCATCCCTGGAGGGGCATAAAGCAAGGTCAGATGGGATCCTGGGCAGCCTGATCTAGTGGGTGGCAACCCTGCCCATGGTAGGAGAGTTAGAACTAGATGATCTTCAAGGTCTCCACCAACCTAAGCCATTATATGATTGACACTCATCATACATTAGATTTCTGCCTCTGAGAATTTGTCATGGCAACTGAAGCAATGACAAACCTCAAAAGCAGAATCTTAGAAGGATATGCTGGAGCTGCAATTCATTTTTAGGACAGTCGCTTGTTTTCATTATCATGTGAAGCAAAAAAGGAATTTTTAGAATTTTAAAAAGAAGGAATCATCAATCTCTAAAGACAATCTAAGCATATGGCAGACAAACTCCTATAACTTATCTGACTGCCTTAGTCAGGAATTTCCAAAATTAAACTTTAGCGCTGTCTTACTACACTAGTGGTAAGTCAAAATTAGCTTCAGTAAAAAGAGTAAAAAGTGCCTATCTGGAGTTTTTTATTTATCTTTCAAGGTAGGGTAAAGGCATATTTGTGGAGAGGGATTCCAGATCTGGAATATACAAAGACCAGCCTAGAAAGAGACAGGAACTTAGGTGCATTCTTTTCTCAGTGTTCTACTGGCTGATTTACCTAGCTTTTTTGCTCCCTCCAGTGAGTTTACTGATTGACGTAGGTCCTTTCCTGAGATATGATCTCCTCACATTATGTACAATTCAAAACCATGAGCTTGGTTTCTGCCACAGGGAATCACACGCCACTAAGTTATATACCACGAGGTTAAGCTTTGCAATTCACGTTCCTTTGCATTCCAAATGTACAAAAAGGCTTCTTTGTAATCTTTCCCTTGTTGTTAGTAGATTCTCATAATGAAACAATATAAATCCATATTATTTTAAATTTACCTGTTTATTACACCTTTACAAATTATGGTGAGGCCCACTGTTGAGAAGTGAGCATTCTACTGTTTGGTCTTTTGAGTGATTTGGTAGCTCTTCTGTGTGCTAGCCAGTGAACACAGGATTCTCAGAATGTCATGTGGGCCAGGAGATTCAAACCACAATTTTCTGAGAGTACTGTTTCCACTAACCGCATCCCCACAACGATTCATCCTCCTCCTCCTCTGTCCCTGGACACACTCAGCTCAGGAGACAAGTTTTAGACCACATGATGGAGCAGTGACGCTAGGGGATTTTCTGATTATTCTCTGGGATTCTCCAGGTGACGTAGGAGAGAGAGAATGACAGATGCTGATTCTTATTCAGCTGACTACCTCTCATCCAAATAAGTTTAAGGGGTTTTTAAATCTTCCTAGTATGGTCTTCCCTAGCTGAAAGCCCTCTACTTGAGGTCATACACAGTAAAGCTATTTATAAAACCCATCGGCTTTATCACTACAGCCTGGAAGTCGACCTCATCTACAAAGGCAGAAAACACAGTGTTACAGCTAGTGCAAGAAGTATTGGAAGGAAATAACTGTTGTTACAAAGTAAGAGCAAAGTAAAGAGCTTACCAGTATCCTCGACTGGTAGGAAAGTTCCCGAAGGGACGATCTCCAGATAGAGATCCTTCCTCCTGGAGAGTCAGCCCTTAAATGGGGTCAAGGAGAGGTGGAGCATGGCTTCACCCCTTCCAGTCACTCAGGTGAGATAACATTCACCTGTGCCCCTGTGGCTGACTCAGTGCTCGCCTCAGGTGGTCAATCAGAGGTTCAGGCCGTGATTCAACAGTTCCCATACACACAGGTAGCCTATACCAATACACCTTGGTTTACCTCAGGAAACATTTTTTTAGCCAAGGGAAGAAAGGAGGAAAATACACTTCTCAACACGGAGAACAACCTGGACCATAGATAGGACATTTCTCCTTTCCTCCCACTGCTGTAGTCTGAACCAGAACTACCTTAAAGATTAGCCCAAGGTCAGAAGGATTCTTTGAGCTCTGTGATAAGACTAAACACATCTGAGCACTCAGGACTTGCACAGTTCATAAATCAGTGATTCTGGGGGAAGGGAGGAGCCAAAGGGATAGAGGAATAAAATTCCATTATATTATTACGTTAGATTCAACTAACATTAAGTTAGAATCACAGGGGACATGCTCCACAGTAATTACAGATAAAAGTCATGCCACACAACAAATACTAAAAGATGGCTTAAGATTATTTTTAAGATATGCAGAAAGCATGTAGATTAAACAAACAGCAGAATGGAATATGCAAGATTAAATAGAGAGGTCTTCAAAAATACAGCTGATTTTCAACAGGCACTGAAATCTTTAATTTCTATCTTTACCATCACAAGGACAAAGGCAGGAAAACATACTTCTTGCTCTGCCTCATACTAGTGCTTAAGATATATATTAAGCTACTGAATGAGCAGATCAATAGCAGAAGCATTTTAATCCCAAAAATCTGAATTCTGAATCACAAATATTGCCTCTAAAATACTATAAACAATTACGTCTTTTTTAACAGATCAGCTGCTCCACTAGCAAAGCTTCATGGCTCTTCCATTTTAGAAAGACATCACCTGGAGTACAGTAAAACCCTACTGCAAGATGAGGTACGTTTGCATGAATCTTCTGTTTACAGCAATCAACACAAAATATCCAAATAAATCACAAATTGTTGACAGGTCTTATTCATTTCTCTAACTCCAGATAAAGAAATTATGCTAAAATTCAGAAGTTTAAACTGAATTCTTACTTACCGTCCGCTTTTAGAGAAAAGCAGCTTGTCCTGTAGGCCTCACTCACATGCTTCTCACAAACAGCTGCAGTTGGTGTAGAAAACAGAAGGTACTGTAATTAAACAGCTGCACCTGGGTCAGGTCTGAGTTCAGTTCCTGACTCTGGCAGGGAGGAACAAATGGATGGAGCTGTTTATGGAGGCTGTCCTGACCCCCCCCAGACCAGGCCCTCTCCCCGGTCTCACTAAAACAGGTCAGGCAAGCAGCGTCACAGCTCTGTGGCAGCTCCCACTGCAGATCTCTCCTGAATTAAGCAGATGCTTTCTCCTTTCCCTTCTGCCACCCTCAAGTGGTCTTCCCCCTTTTCACTGCCACATTTCAGAGTACTGCTCTGCTCTGTGGGCAGGCACAGGTGTTCCCACAGAGCTACAGTGGCGCCATGTTGCTCCCCTCTGCTCCCCTCAGGCTCAACAAAATGTCTGCCCTGCAGAGCCCTCTACCTCCCACATGGGACAGCCATTCCTCCCTCAGCAGTGCCTGGCTCTGTTCTAGCTACAAGTAAAATACCTATTTATAACTATTTACTAGATATTTTTTTTCAGTGAAATAATAAAAAGATATAACTGTATAGACCTGAAATCTCAGGGCCCTTCCATCCCACTTTTTGCAGCAAGCAGTGTGGTAGGCACTCACACCACATCTGAGAAAAACATCCACAAAACAGATCTGTTACTTAAAAAGAAAAAAAAAGAAATAAAATAATTTACCTTCATTGATGGAGATGGTGTACTTTTTCAAATGTGAGATGCTGGGGAACAACCATTGATTTTTAATGGTCAGGATTTTGAAGGTGCTGAACAGGGGGCCCACAATGCCCACACTCTGCTCAGTTAAGAAAAGAAGGAAAACTGGGGTGTGGTGCTTCTGTTCCCTTTGCTTGGAAAAAAGGACACTGCACTTTCCGGAAGCAGGGCCCTAATAACACCACAGGAAATTGTGCTGAGCCAGGCTAACAGGAAGAAGAGCTCTAGAAAAACTCTCAGGTCCATGGATGTGACTGCCAAAGAAATAAGGCAAAGCAGCCATTTCTTGATGAATTACATAGAATATGGGTGATTTTATTTTGTTTTAATTTAAATGTAACAACAGCAGACCAGGTCAATATGAATGTAGTTATTTGTGCAGCCTCTGGAAGCGGCAGTTTGGATCTCCCTACACAGTATTTAGCCATTTATTCTGATCCCATCCAATCTTAATGATTCCATGCAGTCCCAGTGTGACTACTTCCAGTTCTCTCTCCCACTTTCTGTGCCAGCTGATCCTACTTTTCTTATTCCAAAAACATTTTTCACTTTTCCATCTTTCCTCTTAAAAGGTGGTAAAGATTTGCTTAGTATATATGACATGGTTGTGAAAAATATACACCAGGATGTGCTCATTTGTATCCCAGTCTCAGAAATTTCTGCAGCTGTAACTGACAGAAATAACAGTATATAAAAGCTTAAGAACTACTATTGAATGAGGGCCACCTTTGAAGAACTTTTCATTTGTAGTGTTATTTTGATTTAGAGTGTATAGTTGACCATACACACAGCTTTGATATATTGTCCTATGGGGCAGCCTATAGAGTACAAACCAAAGACAGTTTTATAAGAGGAATTGAATTCGTAAACTTTCCATCTTGCAGAGTTTAAACATCTTCCAGAACCTAAATAAGCGCCAGTTTGAAACCGTTCTACACTTATTTGAAGTTGCAATAATAGCAACTGACTTGGCTTTGTATTTCAAGTAAGTACTAAATTCTGTGTAACTTCCTACTGAAAAAATGTCAGTCCTATACTATTTACAGCTGTAGTTTTTGCTTGTTATATGCAGAGTACAGAGCTGTATTTTAAATTGCTTTTAGTAAGTCTAATTCTCATTAAAAAAACCAAGACATTCTTATTTTCACATTTCAAAACGTGTCAGTAATACTTTGTATATATTTAGTAGGTAATTCAAATATGCATTAAGTTACAGCAAATATATTTCTGAGTTGTAAATTTTGTAGCCCAATGATAAAGTTGTGTGCATGTGTGATATTCAGTGTACCATACTGCAATTATTCATATTCAACAGGAGTATGCTTATGAAAAAGAAAGAGATTCTGGGTTAAAAACAGACATCAACTGATCCCAGTGCTAAATATGCCAAAGACCTCAAACAACAACAAAAGAAAAATCCACCCAACTTTACTAACATAACATGCTTTTGTAAAGGTTATTGAGACTACTTTTTGTTTGTTTGTCCAGATGTCTCATGAGTGGGATGATTTAAAGCAAGGAGACAGGAAATGGTTCAGTTAGATGTTCAGTGGTCATTACTAAAGTTCAATGAAAACTAACCCTATTATTTCTTTCATTTGGAATGCAAATTAAAAGATTCATTAAGCAGTAATAAGACAGATTTTTCAGAGTACTTCTCAGTCAAGTTTCAGGGATTTTTTAGGATATTTGAGGGGACAGTTGTTAGTGTTTCCTTCTCTTTTCCCAATTAATTGCATTACTAGAAGGAATATTATGAAGGAAAACGTAATACTAAAGAAACATTAATGTCACTTTGAACAGTTTAATATGCAGTCAGGACATTTGTTATGTGGATCTTTCTCAGAAACTTTGAAATAGTGCTTCATACATCAGGGGTATACAGCAAAATATAAATGTGTTAGCTTAATTGGAAACTTGGAGTTCAGGGGAAAGAGGTGTCACTTTGAGACTATGACTAGGATGCAACCTTGGAAATGCATACATATGAGAAATATGGGATTTATTTTCTGTTTTATTTATAATGCAGGATTTTTGTTTACTAATGTATGGTTTACCTGTATGTTTTCACAGGAAAAGGACTATGTTTCAAAAGATTGTGGATGCAATTGAAAAAATGGAAACAGAAGAGGAGGCAATTAAATATATATCTATTGACCCAACCAAAAAAGAAGTCATCATGTAGGTGGTTAATATTTTGCTCTTGATTCAGTCAGTTAACTACAAACAGATTTCAAAATTATCTGGGCATCTAGATATGCAAGTTGAGATTTGTTATTATCATCTGATGATGAGCATAACCATGATTTTAAATAAGTCTTCTCAGAAGGTGGATCTAACTGCATCTGGTGTATCTAAACAGCTTAAAACGTGGATTCTTTGTTAATGGATTTTTGTTGTTATTGTTGTTGCTTTTTTTTTATTATTATTATTTTTTTCTTTCATCATTCTAATTATTTTTACCCTTTGCTTTCAAAGGGCTATGATGATGACCGGATGTGACTTGTCTGCTATAACCAAGCCTTGGGAGGTGCAAAGTAAGGTAAGTACTTTTCAAACAGATAATCCTGTATTTAATCCTGCCCACTTGTGCCTGATGTCATGAAAAAACAAACAAACAAACAGAAACCCACATTACTTATTATAATTTGATAGATTTGATGGTTGTGGAGTCTTCTAAGTAATTTCTAAGGAGGAAATTTTTTACTCAGAGAGTGGTGAGTTACTGAAACAGACTGCCTAGCAAAGCTGTGGATGCCACATCAATGGAGGTGTTCAAGGCCAGGTTGGATAGGGCACTGGGCAGCCTGATCTAGTGGGAGGCCACCCGGCCAGTGGCAGGGGGTTTGGAATTGGATGGGCTTTAAGATACCTTCCAACCCCAGCCATTCAATGATTCTGAGATTTTATGAATCACAGGAACTAATAGATTCTGTTGTGTTGCTAATATTGTCATGGTACTGCTAATGATAATCATAAAAACAAAGAATCATAGATTGACTTGGGTTTGTCCCTTAGAGATCATCTAATTTCAACTCCCAAATCTATCTTTTAGATAGTGTGAACCAGCATGTAAAAATGGAAGATAATTATTTGCCAGAGAAAGCCTTAAATACACCAGAAAGCATTTACAATTCCTGAGAGAAGTGCTCAACTGTCTCAATAAGGATTAAATGGTAGAATTCTATTGTCTTTGACTAAAACTCCCTAGAGAGAACTTTTTAAGCTACTCAGAAATAACACAGCTAGTAAGAAAGAAATCCTCTTTCGTGGATGTGAAGTTAGTAATAACAGTTAAGTGGTAAATCAAAAATATGTTTATTTAAACAGTAGTATGCCAGTTCTGAGACAATCAACTTTTTTTTTTTTTCCTGAAAGGTCTTGTTCTTATCTTTCTTGATTTATTTATTCATTCAGGATCTACTGTTTATGGTTTACATTTCCTCTGAATTATAATTTTCAGGTTGCCCTCATGGTTGCAAATGAATTTTGGGAGCAAGGTGACCTGGAACGAACGGTACTACAGCAACAACCAATTGTAAGCACAAAATAATTTAACCGTGTTAAGCAATATTGTCTGTTATTTAAGTACTGTATAGATAATGGTCCACAATTATTATTAGTTCATTATAACCAAAAGCATGATCTCCGCATGATCTAAGTTACTGCTATTCTGTTCTAGCCCATGATGGACAGAAACAAAGGTGATGAACTACCTAAGCTCCAAGTTGGTTTCATAGATTTTGTGTGCACATTTGTGTACAAGGTAAGAACATTTTTTTGTTTGTTTGTTTTCCCACTGAAGTAGTTCTGGAACAACTAATGACCAAGAGTTGGACTAAAACATTTTAGACAGTTGAAGGATTCTTATTTATTGGGTAAATTGCTATCACTACCACCACATTTTTTTCAGTCTTTTAGATTTAGAAGAATTGCTCTCACAAAGCAAATTCAAGACACGGTTACCAAGAGAAGATCTCAGTGTAACTTGAGGGCTCTAAGTTATTGTTACTACCTTCCTTGAAAGACTGAATTAGAAAGCCCTGGTTCTTTAAAGTCCCATTTAATATAAATATGTGACATGTAGATGGTTACAGAAATCAGTTATTGGCACACTTAAAGGAACAGAAAATTTGCAACGTTCTATAAGGATAGCCATTGTATATTTTCTGGAAAGGACTTTAATGTCAACTTTCTTAATCTTCATTTAGCATTTAACATTATCTCAAAACGTTACACAGAAAAGTGTCATGCGGTATTTCAGCATCTTTAGGTACATCCTAATCTGCCTGGAATATACTACAAAATACTAGACTTTCTCTATATCCTGATATTGACAAACAGGTATCAGGAAATATCAGGTATCAAGGTTATTATTTTATATTTTATTACATGAACCAGAATTTCAATTGTGAAATTAGGGAAGATACTAAAATGTGCAGCATATAATTCAGATCTATTCTAACACTATGTGTACAAAATGGCATTACTATCCCAACACAATCTTTTCAATGATATACCACCACTGCTTGGCCAAAGACACGCTTGCAAACATGCACTGGCAGACAGTGGCATTATTTTAAAACTTCTTTTCAATTCTATAGAAAACCAGCTAAGAGAAATGGAACTAGTAGTTGCAAAACAAGCAAACAAACAAGTCAAAACCACAAACTATCAATTAAATTAATTCATCCAGCATACAAACAGAAATAATAGAATTTTTAGTAGAACTTTCAATAGAAAATTAAAGCAAATGCTTTCTCTGCAAAGCAGCATTTCCAGAAATTCACACTTTACAAATCAATAGTTGTTATATTTCTAATTCATTAAATTCAATTGCTTGCATAGGAATTCTCAAGATTTCACAAGGAAATTACGCCCATGTTCGATGGTCTTCAAAACAACAGGGTTGAATGGAAAACAAGAGCTGATGAATATGAAGAGAAGATGAAAGTTATTGAGGAACAAAAGAAAAAGGAAGAAGAAGCAGCTGCCAAAAAAGGTTAAATAACTTCTAATTTTTTCATTAATATATTCATATAAGGCAGTTCGTCTCTGTAATTCACACATATGGTAAACTTTACAATATTTTTTACACTAATAGTATCTGAGTTATGAATTAGCCAAATTAGCTTTGTCTTTATTTGGAAGAGGAGTAACCTTTCAAAATTACACAAATCCAAAACACTGACCTTATTTTCTTAGCTGAACAATTACAGAAAACGTGACCATCACAGAAGTGAAGTGAATGTAAAATTTATTTTGTCTTAAGACATAAAACTGAACATAATTAACCATCTCTATTAATCTGTGAATGCAACTATCGTCTGAAATACGAGTTGTATCAAAATTCTGCATGGTATCAGCCTCAAATGTATTCCAGCGTTTTGTTTAAGCTGAAAATAAAAATATAAGGATAGGAGATGAGAATGGAGTGCGCATTTGGAACAACAAAAGCCCCACTTCTCTTCCAAATTTGAGATAAAGCTTTTGGCTTTAGTTTCCTACTATCAGTTTCTTGGCTAAAATATGTTCTCTCATAGTACAAATCTAACACTAATCTTTCTAAGACCTAAAATTGAACGTATGGTTTTGCATATGATGACCAAAATGACAATCTGAGTTTTATATAAACTGAAAACCTCAAGTGTAACTCAAATGTAAGAATGAAATTAGTTACATTTTTTATTCTGTACTGCATTTGAAACATCAGCTCTGCTAATCAGCTGAAGTGAAAAGATTTAAAGATTACAAGAAAAATGTGATTTTTAGAGAATGATTTATTGTCAGACAGTTTAAAGAAAAGTTTATTCTGATCATGTATTTTGCATCATTAAAACATAAAAGAGTACACAATAATGTATTTGTTAATCAGTGTCTGTGGGAAATAGGTGAGTATTCTCCAGATTTCACATTAAAAGAGAGCTTATTCAAGGCTATGTATCAAGTTGCTGTCAGAATTTGAAGTATAACTGGAAAATAATTAGCTCATGCAGTAAGTGCTAGTAGGCTAAAATTCAAACAAACACTGTTGCACTACTTACAGTTTCATAGGAATTGGGTCCACCACATTTTCCCCCACATTTATTTTAAAATGCACTGTTGTTTCTTTTTTGTTTTTTTTTGGCCAATAAATCTCATCATTTGCTCAAGAACTATCTGGTTCTGAATAAGAACACTGGAACATAAGCATCTGAGTTTTGCAGAAGTGCCAACAAAACCCAAACCACCCCAGGACCTGCACAGAAACCTCCTTACATATTTGCATTTTTGGCAAAGAGAATAGTTATAAAAATCTTATCCTATGCACTTAACCATAAGGTTCTTCTGAACTAAAAATAAAATAATGATTTACAAATTTAGGACTGATACTCCCACTACTACCACTTGAAGTTAAGACTATCTCATATCATTGGTATTCTGGAGCCCCTTACATCACTGATTTAGAGAAATAAGTATTTTCCCCCAAGTCACCTCACATAGGCTAACATGGCCAGACTGATTTACAGGTGCTAAGGATCTGGACTTCTTTGCTTATCATAACTGGCATCAAAAAAGTGTAAGTGAATTACTTTGTCTCTTTTAAAATGTGCACTGGAATGAGACCATGCATATTTGTGAAGAACAGATCTGACACTGTCAAAATCAAGGCCATGTAAATATATGCCTTTGTTAAAGAGTCAGTTCATACAAACAGTAATATGATGCATGCTGAACCACGGTCATCTCTAGATCACACTGACCTAGCTATTCTGAGCCATTCAGTAGGCAGAAAACAAAATAAACATATTTGCTGAACCACTACAGTGGAAAGTTCAGAACAAAAAGCAGAATACAGTATTGAATTATGAAAATGAAATACATATTTAGAAACGTAGTGTTGATTATATCCACAAATTACAGAGGGTAGGACACTGATTATGTGACATGTTTCAATGCAGGTGGAAAGGGTCGAAAATGACCTAAGTAGCATGGTGATCCACAGCTTTCAAATGTAAGTTTTAATTCTAATATTGGTATCTTACCTTAAATGAATCTGGAAACACAATTTATTACATTGAAACAACCTTAACTATGACCAATAAACATCTGTGGAATCATTTGAGAGAGACATTAACAGAATCAGTAGCTATAAAGTATTAAAAAACAGTCTCTCGGTCTTAATTGGTTGTTACCAAGGGATTCATGCAGGGTTGGATAAGAGTTTATACACCTAGGTCAAATTAAAGCATTTGTATCATCTCCTTCAAAAATAGTTTCCAAGATGATATTAATTCAAGAGTTTTTTTTTTAATTTAGCATGGCTTGCATACTTCAGTTTTGTATGTGTGGGACAGACTTACATAAAGTACTGAAACTTTCCAGTAAGAGTGGTTCAGTGTGTTTGGTCCATTGAGAAATGTTGCTATCAATTGCTACATCATATTTGTATAGGTATATATAACATGCATGTGTAGTTGTTGCATACTCCATTTTCCCAAACAAGTAGTGAAAACATCTTCCATTTTCAGAAAGTCAAACACACATAATATCCTTATCACAAAAGCAATGCTTTTAAAACAAGAAATTAAAGCAACTGAAAGTAACAGAAAGTACTCACTTTACTTTTCTTCTCTGTTTTTTAGCTGAAAATGCAGCTGGAGGTGGTGGAAGTGGAGAGGATGGAAAATCCAAAACATGTATAGTTTTATAATTCTTTGTCTCAAAGACACTGTTTCTGCTACAGAAAAGACATCTAGAAAGAACTTCAAGGAGCCCAGCGGATTTCTGCTTCGCATAGAATAGTCTAGATCAATCTCTTAACAATCCTCTTAAACACTTGCCATTTGTTGGAATTAATTTTTACTGGAATAAAAGAAACAGTCATAATTAAAAACTGAAAAATCAAAAGACAGAAGAAAAAATGGTGCAAAATGCATAAATGTGCACTCTATAACTTTTTCATGTCACTCAGTTTATATACAGTATTTTTATTAAAATAAGTAACTTCTGCACACTGTCCAGAAAAAAATATAAATCATTTTGATAGATCTTATATAACATTACTGAATGAAATCTATCATGTACAATTCAATCAAAAAAAAAATCTGTTCTAATAACTTGTATATTTTAGATTTTTATATTATGTGTATTTCCTTAATCTGGAATTCTGTCCTTTTCCATCATACTCCATACTAAATACAGTTTTGGGGCAAACATTTCCTTCACTTTAGGAGAGCTAAAGACAGTTCCCTGTCTTGTATCTATAAAAAGCAGGTCCATGAAGCACAGACTTTTTTTTCAAAACTACCATGAGTAAATCTGCAAATTACCATCATCACTTGGAGAAGGCACTCCTTTGCCCATCATGTCCCTGCCCACAGTTCTCAAACTGAGTACTTTTTATTTTAAAAATCTAAAAAGATACAAAAGATACACGATAAACATTATGTACCTATGTACCTACATCTACAGCAGGTTCCACATTCAAATGCATTTAAAAAGTTTAGGTACTCCCAATGCACCTTCTATAAAATGCAGTAAAATGAACAGAATTTTCTAGTATCTGAAAACCAATGAATGGTACAAATTCAGTCTGGGGAGGCAGAGAATAGCACAAGTACAACACATCAAAATTCACATTTCCACAACCAAGACAGACTGTGCACAAATTAGCCCTTTGTAAACAACAGTCTCCCTACAAAAACCAGTGGCTGTTAAAGCGTGACAGAGATCGCACCATTCCTTCTATTCAGGTCCCATGAAGCCACCTCCTACTGCAGATGAAGGAAGGAAAATAGCTACTATATCACACATGCATCTGAACATTCAGTGGAACCAATTCCAAACCTAAGAGAATCTGGAGGTCAGAGATGACTCCTGTAACAAACAGGTTTTAAGGACACCCAATCCTAACTCTTTTCTCCCCACTTTAAACAAAGCAGAATCATACACTTTCAATTTTTTCTCTGAAAAGCCCTCAGCATTGAGAGAAGGGAGGACTGAAAATGTTGTCATATTATATACCTTCCTAAGAATGCTGTAAAGATAGATACTGTGTACAGCTATCACTCAAACTTAAAAGGAATGCACACAGTTTCCTACTTATTACATCCTTATTTACAAATCGGCCAAGTATTTTATGCAAACTTGGTTATGACATAAAACTGGATATCGTGTATTATTTTCTGTATTAAATATAGATACAAAAGAAAGCTATTCCAAAGTTGTTTAATCATGTAACTTTATTCATACTGTATTAAATGATGTATTTAATATGTATTCTGTACTATTTTAGAAACATATTTTGAAGACTCAAAGCAGCTAGTTAACCCAGAACACACACCTAGTATACAATACTTGCAGCAACAAATATAGCAACACATTCAACAAAAGCCCGTTTGGGCAAGTTGCATACATATAAGCAGATTGCTGCAGATTGGATTTGGCTCTCAACCAAGCTTGTGAGATGACAGAGAATTAACCTTTAAATCCAGCTTCTTACCTAAAGAAGCCTTCATGCAAGGCTACATTTATTTGTTGCTCAAGGACACCCTAAATATGTCCTTGTACTATCATCTATTATGTAAGTACAAATTGTTTAAAATGTAATTATGTTAAGAAATACTTGTAAATAGAGCTCTCTACTCATAGAGTACATGTAACATATTCATAATTACATTGCAACCGTCTCACAAAAAATGCTTATTACAAATACTTTCTATAAATATATCTTCAGTAGAAAGCACTTGTAAAGATACATTTTCTACAACATTAATTTTCCTCAGCTTGTTTTACATGAACACTCAATTCAAAAAAGTTTGTCCCTTATATCCAAAGTAATTTTCTTCTGAAAATGTCTGCCATACCTATTCATATGCAGAATATTTCTTTAGAAACATACAATAAAGAATGTTTTGTGTTGTACTGCATTTGAAAATGAAGATGAATCCAGTATGTTTCTCAAACGCTACACATTCTTTACTTGTATGTTCAGGATTACACTTTAAAGAAGGATTAGCATTCAATCAATGCTAAGGAGATCAGAAACCACAGATAACATACAAGCCACGTGTACATCTCCAATAGCAAGCCACATAATTTATTTATTAAATCAAAGATGTCAACAACATTGAGAACGATTCAGATTTTTATTAATGAGTGGAATTATCAGTCACATCATATCATAACCAAAATTTAAACCAAGGTCATAACGAATGTAACTTTTTTAGGAAGACTGGAGACATTTCAGATATGGTTTACTTAAATTCCAAGCAAAATACTAAAGTGAACTTCTCTATGAGTATTTGAAACCACACAGATTCATATCTTAATATTAAAGTCTACATGACTGATATATTTAAAGCTATTAACTATTGTTCAATAAATTATAAATACAAATATTTTGAAGTATATGTTTTTAAACTAATAATAGAATAATCTAAAATGTTCCTTACAAAATCTGACAGTAACTGGAATTTGGGATAGAATAAAGAATAGCCATCTTCTGTGGTGCACTGAGAATAAACTATGTTCTCATTTTTCTGCATTCTTCCTACGTTTCTGTTAGCATGTCACGTAACTTTAGCTCGTATTTCTTGAGTGCATTTCTCATATTGCATGAGTATACAAGCCTACCACAAAAAAAAAAAAAAAAAGAAAAAAAGAAAGCTTTCAACCCTGGAGCCTTCTGCAAAGATAATTCACCCAGATGGTCCATATGGAGTGACTGCAGAAAAGGCATGCTGTCGGGAAGAGGTCTCTGGTCCCTACTTACAACTGAATTTCCAGACACTCATCTTGACAACTCACAACAACAACAAAAATCAACCCACATCAGTTTCAAGTTTCAGAGAAACAAGTCTTGAAAATATTCATCAAACTCTTCCTCTCTGTAAAAAAACAGAAATATGTCAAATAAAAATTTAGCAGATTTCTGGTTAGAATATGTACCTGGTATATACAGCTTTTACTTATTCACTACATTCCCATACTCTTCACATTTCTTTTTTCATGCAGCAGCAGTGAGTTGACTGTTAGGATTAAGGATAAGCAAGCACAGGATAGCAAGCACAGCATAAGGCAGAGATGGTAAGGTAGCAGCTTGATAAAGGTTTCTCTCCTGGTATTGTATATATGTCCAATTAAAAAAAAAACAAAACAATATTCTTAAGTTCAATATATAGGAGATTTAAAGCAACTTCAGATGTCAGACTATCATTAATACCCAGGAAAAGTCTCTGCCTTTGCAGTTCTGAATGGTCACAATATGGTTTACAGGACAAAAGCTCACGGGTTGTTCAAACTAACCGTGATTTTTCATCTGGTTCTTGTAGAGGGCCTTTCCAAAAATCAGCATCTGAAGGACCATCTTCTGCATTACTGTTATCTGAATCTGTTAAAAAAATTCAGAGTGCTTAACTAATATACTACGAAAAAAATATCAAATTTTTTTTTGGTAGTTGTTGGTTAGGAGAAACATGTCATTGTAACCTTGATAATAAATAACATGCTTTATTTTGCATGACATATAAACTAAAACATTTGCCAATCTTACTCAACACAGCATCAAGAAGACTCTTAGACACCATTAACTGATACTTTGGCCACACATAGCAACAATCATGTCCGAATGCTGATCTTGACACAACAACTGCACTGCACTTCGTTCATACAATTAAAGCTTCATAATCACAAACTCAGAATTACAATATATTTGTATTACGATATAGAAACTTGTGGTGTTAAATGAATCAATGACTTTACTTTCTACTTGAAGAACAACTTTCATCAACCATAACTTATCAGTGAAATTGCAAGAAACTATCAGTTAGTGCCTAACTGCTCCATATAACTATACAGAAGGACTGAAAAGAAAATTAAAATCTCAATGTTAGAATCTGTCTTAAAATTTTTTTTAAAATCTTTCAGTAAGACTTTCTATACAGAATTTGGGCATGATTTGAGTCAGCAGAAAACTGCTTTGGGTCTTTCTGCATCTGTACAGGACATTCTCAAAAGTATATGACACAACAGAGCACCAACAGAAACACTCAGAGCCTTCCAAAGAGTCTACAGCAAGAATTAGGATGTCCAAAAGATGAGGCTTATTTCATCTTAAAAGAAACTAGGGACTGGAATTACTGAAACACAGGGAAGATAACCACTGCCTATGGAGTCACTGAGACTCAGCACATCCATCTGCAATGGGTCTCTGAGACAGTAATGGTGGTAGCTGCAAAACACTCTGGCTAAAGCGTAGAATTTATATGGCATGGTGTCTTCCCTCAGTGTTCTCCTATGAACATTTTGAGTTGGACACTTACTTGTGCTGTTCATTGAAAGGAATAGTAGTAGTTACTACATTAGAAAAGTAGTTCTTTACACAGCACATATTTGTTTACAATGTACCTATTGTTGCACCCTCTACTCTTTCCTGGAACAATCTAGACCCTAATTTTTATGACTATTTTCATTCCATTATCCACCCACAATTTTCTTCCTTGCTTAAATTTAAAACATTTCCTTCTCAAAATCCATTAGTTTACCTCCAAGACTACTAAGTAATTACGCTGACCCATCTATCTCTGCTTGTTTTCAACACAGTTTTCTTACCACCTTATCAAATATTAGAAGATTCAGAAGATATTCAAATACTTTACCTTTATCAGAAGTATCTGAATCTTCTGAAGAAACCTGATCTAGAAATAAACACCATTTAATAAACAGTGAGCTTATCTTGGTTTTATCTTTTATCTTACAGTGTTTACAAAGGATACATCTATCACAATAAATTGCACATAAACATGTTGCACATGCACACACACACCATACATTCAAAAAAAAGAAAGCAAACACTGAAGGAAAAACATTTTTTTTTCCTGAGTTGAAAGGTCATTCGTTTGAGCTCAAATAAGTTAACCGAAGATCTGTGGTGCAAAAAGGTTATCTTACATTTCCAAAAAGCTTTCAACTCCAAAGTCTTGGGGAATTCCAATACTTCAGAACTGTTCACGGTATACAACTTCCAATCCTTGGACAGTGTACAATCTAATAAAATGCCCAAGACTCAGACAATTTTTGGTTGGAATAAATGTTTTTCACAGGGCTATTCCTCTCTATAAAATGCAAGAAATTTATCTTTTTCTTAGGTTAAAAAAAAAAATTACCTTTTTGACAACCTACGTTATACAGTGTGGAAACAATTACATATTTACATATGTTATCTAACTATTGTAAAATTAATATTCAACTAACTTTTTTGGGATATTTTCAAAATTCAAGGTTTGAAATTTAAATTTACCTCCATGTGTCTTTTTTTTTGACTTCTTTTTTTGTGAATGAGAGAGTTTTGCCTTCTTAATTTTTGGTTGTTTAGAGTTCCGTACAGCTGTGCCTCTTTTCTTGCTTGCTTTGACTTCTTTCCTCCTTTAAAAAAAAAAAAAAGGTACACCTTCTTTACTATCTACACTCTTCAAGCAACAGTAAATCTTAGGTATTAACTTCAGTCAAATTCTGCAACTTATATTCTGAAACTTATCACTATTTAAATTTTTAAAAAATTAGCTAAAAATGAAAAGTGCTACAGCAGAATTAGAGCTCCACAGCTGAATATGAAGGACAGGAAATACTAAAGCTGTTCATTACCTGTGATGAAAGTTTAGTTTGTAAGAACATTCTGGACATAGTCCTGAAAAAGAGAGAATGAGAACATCACAGTCATGTATCTGATGAGCACAACTAACAAGACTTGACAGTAAACACATAAAACTAGATACAGTGCTATTTTCCAATTTGAGTAGATTTTCCTCCAAAACTGAATTCCAATGTAATTGTAGGCACGGTTAAGAAAAATAGCACAATAAATACTTACAGTCCAACCTTAGATTTTACAAAACCTGAAGAAAGATTACAGGCTTAGCACTGACAATTCTTAAAAAACATCAGTGCTTCTCATGTACAGATATCAAATTTCATGGATTTTTTGTGGACAGATCAAATTGTTCTACACTTACACTGAAGATCCACAAATCTCTGAGATCTTGGTTCACCAGCAACCAAGTGTTGCCACCTTGGAGAGTTTCATGCACAAAAGAAAAATCATCATAAACCTCTTTTACATAGAAAAACTGTGTAAATTGTTGTCAGCTCAATTGCCTGATGAACAAAACATACTGAATAAGAAAATCCCACTCAAGAAGCATGAAAAAAAAAAAGACTTAATTTATCAAAATTTCTTCCAAAAGCTAAGCTTTTGGAACAAAACATAACAGTGAAAAATAAAATCAGTTGAGCTGAAGGTGTGCAAAAGCTTTACTATTCCTAAGCCCCTAAAAGTTCTAAGTCTAACTCCAAAGCTTTTCTAGAGTATGATATTTGTCTTCTTTTAAGGATATGTACATTTTGTCAGACTTACTCAATTTGACAAGTGCATTCCTCTTTTCACCATGTTCAACATAACCAAAATTCACCTCCCAGCTCTTCAGGCCTTCTTCACCATCACAGTGCTTATTTCCACAAGAAAACTGACCTTTACAAATGTAAAAAAAACATGGGTCAGTGATTAATGTGAATAAGTTTGGGGTTTCTGTTTTTGCTCAACTTTTGCTTTTTGCTTTCTTTCAAAGAAAAAAGTCCAAAGCTAAAATTAAATCAGCGGAAACAATAACTGATAGTGACAAAGCAATCACACTCATCCAATATTGCATATTTGCAAAGAAGTAACAACTTGAATTGTCTTTTACAATGAATAGAGGAAGGAAGATCTCAGGAAAATAAAAACAATCTAATATTGAATTTGAACAAATGGCTATTACTAGGATATACTGTATGTACTACGTGATTACTTATCAAAACACGATGGATTAGAAGTTGCAATTTAGACATACATCTCTAATGACATCAAACTATTCAATGCACAAAGAAAATGCCCATATTTTTATTAACCTACAAGTTAATCCGGCGATTTGTATTCTAGTGACTTTTCATAAACACTATACTTATAAGAAGAGGACAAACAATACTTAAGAAATCCAAGTCTGTGAAAAATCATGCAATGGCTTGAAATACTTTCTTGGGTTTATTATATTAAATACAACACTCATTTTAAATCAATATACACTCAGTCAATGTTGTGTACATCACTGAATTCCCCACACTGCATTACTAGAGTTTCATATATTCGCTTTGCAGAAGACTAATTTGTCTGCAGAGCTAGTGATAAGGATCTACATTAATAGGCTCACGAGCAGGACCGTGTGAACGATTAACCTGGGAACATTCTGCTTAAGCTTCTAACTAATGGATTGCCAGTGTCCTCAGATACTTCAGTTCTGCAACGTAAAACCACTTGCACTGCTAACACTCGAAGCAAAGAAAACAACATGCACACTGTAAGCTTTGAATTCATAAACATTAAATCTATTTAACACTATGTGAGGTGTGGTTATCAGGAACCTATACCACGCAGGATCATTTATACATGACCTTACAGAGAAAGCCATGGAAAGCAAAGCAATCAAACATACACAACTTAACCATACATTCCCTCCAAACTATAACCCAATGGTTCTCAGCACCACTGTTACTGTCCCAGCGAAAATAAACACACACACTCCTTTTTTAAAATGTCAGTCATCATCCATTCACAGCTCAGGTTAAGGCAAGGTATTAACGTTCTGCTACACTTCAATTAAAGCAATTTCTATTACTGACTTATTTTATAGAAGAGCACAGGAAGGCATTAGCTGCGTCCTCCCACAGTGCCCACTCCAACAGGCACGCCAGGCAGTGCGGGGCTCTTGTGCCCCCCCGTGGCGGGAGGCAACGCCGCTCAGTGCTGCAGGACCGCAGCAAGCAGCAGCTTCCCATTACCAGGTCATTAGACAGCTCACAGTACTCAATTTGGGACTTTCTCCCACAATATGGAGTACCAGGTATTAAAAGCACGACGCAGCCGAAA
This sequence comes from Bambusicola thoracicus, assembly GCA_002909625.1. NCBI lineage: Eukaryota > Metazoa > Chordata > Aves > Galliformes > Phasianidae > Bambusicola > Bambusicola thoracicus. Next base: position 20,723 of record PPHD01007710.1, read on the forward strand.
ATAATCCACCCACTGCAATAAACAAAATTATTCATAAATAATTCATTTCTCATTTATCTTTTAAGTGTTTGAGAAGGCATACAATCACGTAAAATGGAGCTGTTAACATCATCTGTTGTGCTGAGAGCAACACTGCCTTTAGAAAGATGATGTAAAACTCTTTTAAACTAGTGATGTATTTCCATCTTTATGAAGTAAAAGGATCTGTTCACTGATCTTTTCCGATCAACAGGGTCACAGCATTCATTTTTCTCACACGTGCATGCATGACTGCTGAAAACTGCACGTGTACGAGCATCCTACCACAGGAACAGCACTATGTTCATATAATTTACTTGCTGGTTCAGTTACTTGAAAAGTTCATGCCCCACAGCACTGAAATGGGGACCACTGAAATGAACTCCCATGGAGAATCAGCAAGAATAAGTTACTGATTTAGAGATGGGACTGGAAGATATGACAACAGTTCTCACTGAAGCTTTCAGAACCAGTTTACTCTGAAAGTTATCATTTTCCTTCATGTAGAATTTTTCTTTATGTAGATTAGTATGCTTGCTAGAGCTATGCAGAATAGAACAGGGAAGTTAAAAGTTACACTGATTTATCACCATCTGATACACTTATTAGTATAAATTGTCAAATACAGTCAAACAAAATTATGTTGAAAAGAAGCAATAAAAGCAATAGCCACAGTGAAATGTAATAGAAAATTAAAGCATTACCTTTTCCTGAAATTACTTCTTTCTCATGTCTCCATCTAAATCCAAACTGTTATAAGAATGAAAATTAGTTGTGAATAGTCAACAATTTCAGTAACCGATATCCTGCATGCACTTCATTCGTTAAATTGTGCTTATTAAAATTTCATTTATCTGTTAATTAAAAGTATCTCCCTGCTTCTGCTTGCAGAAGGATCCAAACTTACTCATGTAATTGACATTCCAGTAAATGCAGTTTAATTCTGAACAACTTTCTGAAGGATTTCATAGCACGTAGAAGAACAAATAGGAAACTGGGACAGGCTGGCTGGCTTTACCAGATACTTCACTACAATTTTGTCCACGCTAAACGCTAAGGCCATCACTAGAATACTGAAAAGGCACATGACCGCAAATCCGTGGGTCACATCTCACATCTTAGGGCAAAAACAAAAGCAAAAACTAGCTTATATTCCCTGTACATTGCAAAAAACTTCACCTGAAGAAAAGCCAGCTACTATTTTTGCTTTCCAATAGAATCTGCTTCATTCTAAGGGCCAAGTAATCCAGTGAGAAGATCAAAGACAGAAGGGAACAAGAACAGCCTCAGAAAAACAAGTCTCTTATCACTAACAAGTAGAAAGAAAGGACAAAACTCAGTGCCATACAGCTTAACCAAAAAGGGTTATCTGGTATTTCATTTAAAAGTCATACACTTGGAGTATATCAAGACAGAAATAAAATTCCTGCTCTCCTGCTCTGTAAGCAAGGCACGGAAGATTCTGAACTTCATGTTAAAACACAGAAGGGGCAGGATGAGGCAAACTGGGGAGAAGGTTTCTAAAATTAGAGAGGTACACACATGGTCACAAAGCCCTTTGAACCTGTGTTCCAAAATGTCCTTTGGAATATGACACTGCTCTAGAGGCACTCAAAGACTGAACCCACACAAACACGTATTTTCCTAGATGCTGCGGCATGCATTCTATAATGTAGTGGATTGATTTAATGTGTTTTTTTTTTTTAATCTAATTTTAGCACTGTAAAAGTCCAGACATCTGTTGATCTATGTAGTCTTTTTTTTTTTTTTAATAAACCATAATAATTCTTTCTCTGTAGGGCAGCGGTATGGAGTTCTCATGTGAGATAGTATGTGTTTCAAAGAACATTGGAGAAATGGAGTAATAAATATTCTGGCTCTTAAGAATATGGCTCATAAATGATAACTAGAATTGAAAAACTGAGCTGAAAGACAATATAAGCCACTGTATTACACAGATATGTCTA
>PPHD01007711.1:6857-22705 GCA_002909625.1 Bambusicola thoracicus
CCCCCCCCCCCCTTTTTTTTTTCAAATAAATGCAATTTAAAAGTAAATGTCATAAATCACCCTCATTGGCTCATCGGGGAAACCAGCTTTTCTTTGTCTGTCTTCACGACGAGTTCTCAGAATCTGTTTGGCTTCTTTCTCAGTCAAAATTGGCGAAGTGTCTACAGATGGAAAAGCAGCAGCTAGTTATGAAATTACCATGAAGTTAACGTTTTATCTGTCAGTTGTAAAATGAAATGTCTCCAAACTTTATTTTGTCTTTATACAGAGTGTTCTTTCATTACAAACCTTTCCCAGGGGATACTGCATTCCAGAAGATACGAGTGGAATTTTAAACCATTTTTATACTTGTGCTTTCTATAGCCTGGTCCTACCAGCATGTAACAAATCCTACATATTAACGTTACTGCCTAAACTGAAAAAATATAACAGCCCCACCTAATCACTGAAGTTAGTAACTCTTCCGATTCTTTTCCCTCTGTTTTGCTTTACTTTTCAGGATTATTTTTCTAAGTGAAGCAAAGGAGAGTTTGGTGAAATAATATTAAAATTATAAGCTCGTAAAATAGTGTTTTGGTTTAGAATAAATGACTCCAGTGTGCACGCAGAGAGTAAAATATCTGATACAATAGCTCACTTGTTCAAAATCAGATCATGGAATGCCTGCAGTGTATAAAAAGTTAAGTATTAAAAATGAAATATGAAGATCCTAAAATACAAAGCACTAATATTATGACAATATGTTCTGCATCTCCTACTCTGTAATTACATACATACACGGGTTCATTTCATATAGACTCCTACCTGTAAAAGCGGTCATGAGGACCAGGAGGAAGATAAACACAAGTGACTGCTTCATTCTGATTCTGCTTTCTCTCAGCCTGGTCCAGTCTGAGTAGAGCTGACGGAGGCATGAGCCTATTTGAAGTGGCTACGTCAGTCACAAATGTTTGTTTATGCTTTAACTAATGTGACTTACGGTACGATTTTGAAGACATCTGGTGTGAAGTTTTGAATATGGCTATTATCTGCTGGCACATTCTCAGCATAACTCTGTTCCTGAGGGAAGGAAAACAGAAGACCATTTTTCCACTTCAGCCTTCTGAGCTACGCAGGGCATTTTAATTGTGTGAAAATCGGAGCCTTACCTTACGCTTAGCACAGCCATGGGCTCAGCTGCCTGAGAAACACAACTGCTATGCTGAAAGACAAACGGCCATTCCTGAATGGTTATAAATTCCTGTCTCTAACAGAGGAATCCATTAGCCCGGTTTAACTCTCAGAAGGCCAAATCACCGCTGTGGGAACACAAAGCAGAAATTTATATCAAATTAATAGAATCACACAGCTGAAAACTCACATCATTCTTCTCTTTCTCAGACAAGTTGGTTGAAAACGGGATGGAAAATGACTTCACTATTTAGCAGAGTGAGAAGTAAGGACAGCACTTCAACAAATGTGTTTCGTTCACGAGTGTCACCGGCCCAACATCCCCGAGCAGCGCTGCGCCGCGCGTGGGCCTGCAGGGGGAACACTCTGCGTCCCTTTGGATGTGATAAACCCGAGGGACGATGCGCGCACTTCATGGACTCGGGTCAATGTTTAAATGCTTTGTTCTTGAGACGCAAAGAACTGTGGCTTTTAATAGCGCCAACTGCCGCTGCATTTTGAGAACTGCTACAGGGAAAGCTTTACGGCACACCACGAACGTACTCGCTCCGTCCATCGCCGCGGGCCTTCGAAACACTCGGCGCAAATCGCACCGCCTGCCGCGCAACGACGAAGCCGCACTCCCTGCCCTCACTTCCGGGCGGCGCCCGTTGCCTGGCAACCGCCGCGGCCACTTCCGCTTCCGCCGCGCGCGCTCCCCTACGGCTGCTGCGGGTCGGGCCGGCCGGGCTGACGCTGAGCTCGGGCAGACGGCGGTGGAGCCTCTCGTTCCGGTCAGCGTCGAGGCGCTGCAGCTGGGGTGGGCTGGAAGCGGTTAGAGCCAGCGTAGGGGTTGGAAGATGCTTCCCGAAGCCGCTCGTCGTTTCCTGGCGGCGGGCAGCCGGCCCCAGGTTCGCCGTGCCGTCTCCTCGGGCGACGTGAGGGGGTAGGCAGCAAGGCCGCGCCGGAGGGGGATGGCGGGCGCCGAGAGCGGGAGCGGCGCCTTCTCCATGTCCTCGGTCGTTGCAGACTGGAGCTTGGTGTTCTGGACGCTGTGCTCGGTCATCCTTCCGGTGCTGATCACTCTGTGGTGCAGCTTCCACCGCTCCCGGCGGCAGATGCTGATACGTGACATCTTTTGCAAGAGCAAGCATGACTGGCACTACACGGACCTCTTCGGGCAGCCCTCCTACTGCTGCGTGTGCGCTCAGCACATCCTCCGCGGCACTTTCTGCAGCTGCTGCGGGCTGCGCGTCTGCGAGGGATGCCTGAAGAAGGCCGACCAGCATTTCCTCTGCAAGGAAATCGTGATGAGGAGCGAAGGTGGAGCCCACAGCTCTATGCCGCACCACTGGATCAGAGGCAATGTCCCGCTCTGCAGCCACTGCATGGTGTGCAAGCAGCAGTGCGGCACGCAGCCCAAGCTCTGTGATTACAGGTACTGCGGTGGAGGTTGGCTTTCTGTGAGAAAGTGTGCTGCCGTGTCTGTGCTGTATTTATCGCAATGTTGTTGGGACACGTTGACACAAAAACAGTGTGAAAGAACCTAAAAGGAAAATGAGTTCTGGTCAGTAATTTCACTCATAGGTTAAGACATTGCCTCTTGTGTCTACTTGTTCTCTTACTTGCATTTCTCTGTCATGATGCGCTACCTACTATATAATTACATCTAGACTAAGTTCAAGAGAGCTTGTATTCTGGTGATAGGCACAAGAAGGTTCTTGTTTGCGCAGTGTGATCGTAGTAGTGGCAGAGCACATGTTTCAGGTTGCCAAAAACACATGTGTAACTGCAAAATTGGCTTCTGATCAGTGCAGCTAGAACAAGCAACCCTACCATAACTGCTTTGTTTTTCCCTTTTAATAACATCCGGAATAAGCTAATAGGAAGATTTTAAAAGCTGGTGTAATATAATCCATTGTTATTGTTTGTGGTAAGAATGATAAAAAAATAAGAAAACAATCAAGGGCTCATACTGCCATCAGTAACGGTGCTTTTAAAGTTATCGGCATGAGATGTTGGACACATTGGGCCAGAATAGGGAGCTGATAGTCCTCACCCTGGGAGCAGAGTGAATTATGACCTCTGCCTTCTCAAAGGATGTCAGCTGTCTGCTTTTCTTTACTCCTGTGTCATACTGTCAGTTTGTCAGTAAGTCAGCAGAATTCCAGTATAAACAGGCAGACTGTCAGAGCTGAAATCTTGAGAGTGTGCCTAGCAGAGTAGGAAAGGGATGGGATTTAGGATGCAAAAGTGGGAGAAGAAGAAAACACAGTGACTTGATAGTCACTGTCTGCAGTACAGGGCAAATATCACTGCTGCTCTAGTTGTGTGCTGGATTAACCAGGACTCCAAAAATAGCTTTCACATCTGCTTAAACTGAGGCTTTGGATGTGGTAAGTGAGGATTAACGTTTTGCAGAGGCTGGCAGGAGGTGTTGCAGTATTCCCTCTTGTTCTGCTCTGTTTTCCAGGATGGCTTCTAGAACAGGCCAAAAAGCTGAGCAGTTTTGCATCACAGAATTCTTTGCACATTATCGTGTAATGTTTTGGGTTTCAGACTTGAGAATATTACCACTTTTAAGAAATATACTTACAAAGGCATTTAATGTGGTAGTAACATCTTACATTGGTAAACTGTACTGTAGTGTGTACTCAGTAAGGGTGGGTAGGAGTTCAGTTTTACATAGGAGCTCTGAGTGTGACTGTTTATATTGCACACACTGCAAGTGAATATTTACAGCATCTGATTTTTGGAGTTAAAAGAATATAATTAATTTAAAAGTAATTTGGTTTACAAAATTCAAATATTGTTCTAAACTTTGGAGGACATGATCAAGGTCTGTATTTTTTTGTAGCCAGTAGATTCTCATTTGAAATTCTATAGACTGCACAGTGTTCTCTGTAATGTGCATAGAGTATTACTTCTAACAGTGCATGTAATGTGAGTACTTTCCAGAGTTACTGTCCCTCTAAGATAAATATACACAATTTATATGCCGGTTAATTGAGAATGAATTTTCTTGATTTTTTTTTTTTTTGGTCTTTTTTTCCAGGTGCGTGTGGTGTCAGAGCACTGTCCATGATGAATGCATGCTGGATTGTTTGAAGACTGAGGAATGCACGTTTGGAGAATTCAAAGACTTAATTATTCCCCCATACTACTTGTCTACAATCAACCAGATGCGCAAAGACAAAAGAACTGATTATGAAAAGGTAATTGTCTGCTGCTGCTTTTTCTTAACACATTGTCTGGCTTCTGTTTTTTAATAAAATCAGAAAATTTGATAAAGATGTGGGCAGAAGTGTTCTTTTTACGTTGCAAGAACTGTTGCATACCAAAACCACGTGTGAAAAACATCACTACTGGAACAGTTCTGTAATGTCTTGTTGCTTACCTAATCCTGGAGTGTTTGTTGTCCTGGACACCACAGAATGGAAATGTTCAGCATTGGTGTGCTGAAAATACTTGTTTGTTTTGATGACTTCCAGCTAATCAGCCCTTAAAGGGGACAGGGTTTGGAGCAAGACTTGAGACGTTTTCAGAGTTAGTGCAAGCTACTCACTGTTGCCTTTTTGCAGGTGGTCCCTTATTGCAGAGAACACTGGATCCCAGTAATCGTACTGGCGAACACTCGTAGTGGGAACAACATGGGCGAAACTTTACTAGGAGAATTTAAAATTCTGCTGAACCCTGTGCAGGTAATGGCAGTGAAAAGCCACTGTAGTGAAATAAAAACTTAAATTAGAATCAATATCACTTTGCTTCCATAATGGCAGTAAGATCTTGAGTAGTAATTCTGACAATAAGCACCTGGCTCTTGAAGTAGTCTACTGGTTCTTAGAAAATGAAATATTTAAATCTGTTTAGTCTGAAATGTGTTTGTTCAAATCCTCGCTTTACTTGTGAAAATGGCGGTGTTTGCAGTTGCTGTTCTGTGCCGTCCCTTTCCCCTTAAAGCCCACGGAATTGGCACAGGATGTCGACGTAACGGCAGTGAGTTGTTCCTTGGATTTAAGTAAGGCTTTAAAAAATAGATCTCTTTGTATCTTGAATGTCTTAAAATAACTTTCAGCTGAAGTCTTTCATCTTTAGAAAATTCCTTGTGGTGTTACTGGATGCAGGATTTTCTTAGGACTTGGTCAGCTTGATTGATCAATGGAATTTACTGCTGGTGAAGCACTTGGAGCTATTTTGTGACCTTGGCAGACTGAATACAGTTCATAAAAAGTCAAAACAGCTCATTTGCTTACGCGATATTATAAATAGAGAATCTTTATTTTGTATTAGAATGAACATCTTGAAGTTGTTTATCTCTGAGGCAAATCCCGAGTCCTGTTCTGTGAACTTACAGAACTTATTTTCCTTCTTCTAGGTTTTTGATCTAAGTAAAATTACACCTGCTAAAGCACTCCAACTCTGTTCCTTGCTGCCTTGCAGTGCTGTCAGGGTTCTTGTCTGTGGTGGGGATGGTACAGTAGGTTGGGTCCTGGATGCAATCGATGAAATGAAGATAAAGGTATTGTACTTCAAATGAAAAGCTGTCTTATGGTGAAATGAGTTTTGGAGCTGCTGAAGTGCTGCAGCCTAATCTCTTACCTGCGTTTATAACGTTCATCTTCCTGAATAAGCCTATAGAGAAGTATTTGCAGAATACTTATATGTACTGGGGACAAAAATGCATTGTGTTATGAATCCCTGTAGCTCAAGAAAAATATATAAAAGCTTTGGATTTTAAAAGCTCATTTGAAAACTGCTACAGGATATTTTATGTGTTGTTCTTTCTTTTTTGCCTGAAGAAATCATCATCTCTGCATCTGTTCATGACAGTTGTGTGTGTGTGACACCACTGTACCTTAGTAGCTTTGTTTCTTGGAGTGTGTAAATTGCTGTCCATAATTGGGTAGTATGATACATGTGAGGCTTTTTAGAACTGACATCTCTTCAATTTAGTAAGAGCCTTTTTGTTTCATTGTGGTAGGCAGCCTTTCTATTCTTTCTGTCACTCTCAGCATGCATAGCAAAGCACTTCCTCAGAGGTACACACAGTAACAGCATTAGTGACTTATCCATGGCTGCAGCAAGTGGAAGGTTGGGAAATGAGACAAGTAGTTCAGGCTTCCCTTTTTCCAGAACCAAAGCATCATTTTTCTGAGGGATTGTTCTGTTCACTATTAATAATGCACTGTTCCTCTACTATGTTTGCATTTGCTTTTTTCCCCACAATGGCTTAACGTTGCCTTTATTTGCATTATCCTTACTGTCAGTGCTTCAGCTGGCCATCTGCTGTGCTAATAACAGCAGCTGTGTCACTCAGCACTAGGTAACAAGCTGCTCTGAGGGTTAATGGTGTTTATATAACTCGAACATTTGGAGAGAGAAGGTGGAAAATGAATGCTGAAAAGGTAGCTAATGTGAATTGCTTCTGTGTCCTAGGGGCAAGAACGCTTTATTCCACAAGTTGCAATTTTACCTCTAGGAACAGGTAATGACCTGTCCAATACACTGGGCTGGGGTGCAGGTTACGCTGGAGAAGTCCCTGTGGAACAAATCTTACGAAATGTCATGGAGGCGGATGGAATTGTGCTGGACAGGTCAGTAACAGCGGAAAGATAAATGCTGTTAAGCCAAATATTACCGTAGGTCTACTCATACTCCACTAAAGCAGTGTATGTAAAGTTCCTAAGTGGATCAGGAAACTGCAGAATAACTGAAGTCCAAAATTAGTCTATATTTAGCTGTTCTGCAATGCTTAACTCTTTCATGATGCAGTTAATTAAATTTGAGTTTTTTGAGATCCTTATGTACCGCTTTGGTACTGAGAATAGTTTCTTTGTCACAAGTCTAAATAATAGCTGTTGTTTTTCAGATGGAAAGTTCAAGTGACAAGCAAAGGATACTACAACTTAAGGAAACCAAAGGTATGGCTTGCAATTACAAGCATGGATTCTATGGTATACCTGCATGGTTATGTTTTCTGGTTACTTACTTCCCAGTAATAGTGGTGGCTTTTAATTCCTAATTAATAATACTTAATAAGATTATAAATAGAAATCTTCTCTTACAGGTATTTACAATGAACAACTACTTTTCTATAGGACCTGATGCTCTTATGGCTTTAAACTTCCATGCCCATCGTGAGAAGACTCCCTCGCTGTTTTCCAGCAGAATTATTAATAAGGTGTGCTGAGTAAAATGACGCTTTCCCCTTACAGTTGCTGACCTGACTTAAGCCTGTGTTTTAAACACTCTACATGATTTTTTCCCTCCACTGTGGCATAAGTTCTTCTAATTAAATATCATCTATTAATTTCTGTTCAGCTGATTTTCAGCCTTCAGAGCTTTGTCAGACTACGCTATTCTGAAAAAATTGTGCCTTCAGATGTTAGTGAACTGCAGTGATACAGTATGTCTCTCTGCACAGCTGCTCTGATGTGCACGTATGTTACATATGCATTTTAGATAAGAAGGCTTGGTCCTGATTACACATGAGCATTTACAGTAGGCTTCATATGTGTTGTCTTTTTCTAACAGTGTTTTCTGTTTCCTCCTTGTTTTTTGTAGGCTGTTTATTTTTTTTATGGAACCAAAGACTGCTTAGTACAAGAATGTAAAGACCTTAACAAGAAAGTTGAGGTAAGTTTTTTAACTTGCTTATTTGCTGGACAAATAGTGGAGTATAAAAATCACGAAAGGAAAGGGAAAAGGTTCTGCATTTTACTGTGTAAGGATATCTGTGTAAGGGTAGCTCTGGACTTTGTGGGGTTTTTCTGATGTTCAGGTTCCTTTGCTATCTGCAACTTGCTTTGTGGCATTCATGCCTCTGAGCTTACAGAGAATTCCTGAAATTTTTTCTGGTCTTGGCTCAGGTCTCAGTTCAACTACAGAGACTGAGTTAAAATCCGCACCAGAGACTTAGATAAATGAGGGGCTTTTGTGTTGTTCTTGGTTTGTTTGTTTTGTGTTTTCTATTAACAGAAATTGATCACAAGCTATGAAAGCACAACATATTGATCTTGTCGTAAGATCAGAAGTCTTTTTTTTTTAAGGATGAAAAGAAAACACATTCTATTTGTACAGGGTCAGTTTAGCTCACAGGGTGGTTTTGTGGTGTTTTGTTGTTGTTTTTTTTTTTTCTTCAAACATAAGTCTATTAAATGGATAAAGAGAATAATGAGCATTTTTTGTGGTTCTGAATTTGCTATGTGATAATTAATTTCTGTTTCTCTTTTAAAGCTAGAGTTGGATGGTGAGAGAATTGAGTTACCCAATTTGGAAGGGATCATTGTCCTGAATATTGGATACTGGGGAGGTGGCTGTAGGCTCTGGGAAGGAATGGGTGATGAACCTTATCCCTTGGCAAGGTACTCATATAAATATATTTCATAGTTCCCTTAAAATGCTTATGATGCTGAGCTTCCAAAAGTTAGTTGGACAAAGTTTTTTGTCAAAATATGCAGAAAATAAGCTGCTTTTTTCTTTTCCTGCGGATTAGTAGTGGACTGAAAGACAGAAAACTTAAAAATGTCTAGAACAGAAATCCACCAAGGGCCTTAAACATGCACTGTAAGTCTCAATGCAATATGTCTGTAATTGCCAGTAGCTAGGTAGGGAATACCAGCTGGAGTATTGCTCGGTATTTGACCTGCTTTTGTACAGCTTCCCTTACTGTTCAGTGTGACCTACTGTTCAGGAGAAATAAATAATCTTAACATTTATCTTTGCCAACAATGAACGACTATAATGTTTGGATGTGTGTTTAGAGCTCATAAGCCTCCCTAAAAAAGAGCCTGCTTTCTTAATTCACAGACACGATGATGGACTTCTGGAAGTTGTTGGAGTTCATGGTTCCTTCCACTGTGCTCAGATTCAGGTGAAACTAGCAAATCCTGTTCGTCTAGGGCAGGCACATACAGTGAGGGTAAGTGGCATTTATGAACGTTTCCCTAAGTCTTTTTCAGTACACAGCATACAGCTTCAAGCACTCAGCTGTATGGCCTAAAGTTGCAGTTTGCAGTTGAGCTGAATGTTTACTTAGTAAAAGCTGCTATGCATAATTAACAGCCTCTGTTGCTGTGACTGGTGGCCTATGAGGACAACGAATTATGTACTCAGTTTCTCTCCTGCAAGTCTCAAACTGTGCAACATCAGTATGTTGTAGTTTAAAAAGGTATCTTCAGAGCTACATTGAACTGCTGTGATTTGTGTGTTCTTCTGTTTAACACTAGCTGATCTTGAAGAGTTCAAAGATGCCAATGCAGGTGGATGGAGAGCCGTGGGCTCAGGGGCCATGCACTGTTACCATAACTCATAAGACACATGCACTGATGTTGTATCATTCGGGTGAACAAACAGATGACGACGCATCCAGCGTGTCTGAGCAAGAGCACGTGAGAGAACAGACAGATGAAGATGTATAGATTTTGTGGGATGCAACATAATACAGTGAAGAACTTGAACCCATTAAAAACACTGAGAATGCTTAATCTAGTTTAAGGATTATGCTGTAGGGTTCGTACTTGTGAATTAATTAGGGTTGAGGAAGCCATGCTTTCACATTCGTGAACATTTTCACAGCTGAATTACCACAATTGTTTTGCCATTTAGACTGGTGGTGGTACCCAGCCTCTCCAGCTGGAGGAGTTACTGTAATGGGAGGGAAGAGCCAGACGCTGCAGTTCTCCCTTGCTGTGGAATCGCATCTTCTGCACATATGCAGTATTGCATGCAAAGGGTGTATACCCTTGGAAATGAGATCAACTGGGAGTTCAGCCTGCTTCCACCACTTCTTTTTCCTGGGAAAAGTTCCAGAAGAGAAAGCCAGAATAAGTAGAATGTGAGCTGTTTTTTCTGAGGACAGCCTGCGCCTGGCTGCCATCTCTTGGGAGCAGGATAAATTCCTTTTGGTGTACCTGCTTGTGCAGTACATATCTTGTGGGTTTGACTGGGAGAGTGGAGGATGTGGGGGCTCTTGGGAAGGCACTTTGCAAGTAAGATGTTTTTGGACCAAAGCTTTCTGGGATGGTATGTTAACAAGTGATTCTGTTAGTGGCTTTGTAAGCCCAAGTATCCAAAATGCAGCTTCAAAATAGTTGTACCATGACTTGCACTGAATGATCTTCTGACTGCTTCAGTTCAGTGAGAGATTAATTCTAGTTTTTGTAAATAGCAATTCATTTTAGTTCTTAAGGAGGCTTGCTGGAGGAAACCTTGACAAAGGAGCTGTCTGTTTAAAATACACATCAGATGATTTTAAATAATGATGGCTGGCAAATGTTGAGGGGTTTGAAGGGGCTTTTTAAAGATTACCTGAAAACAATTGGTAGCAAGTCCATCTGGTAACTGTTTCAACATACGTATAATTGGACTGGAGGGGGAATGAAACATTGTATTTCTGACGGGCCCTTAAGGAATCAGAGATCTCTTTCAGCCGAGTCATCGTTCCCTATGTGAGTATAGGGCCAGAAAACTGTAAGTGGCTTATACTGTAAACTGTCAGTTTGACATATCTGAAGCTTCTCAGGGTGAAAACACCTTCACAGTTAACAGAAGTGAAAACCTGCTTCCTATTTTTATTTTCCTCTTGTAGGTATCTTAAACCTGCAGCAGGTGAGAGCCATGAGTTAAGATCTGAAATCTGTAACCATTTATTCAGTGAAGTCCAGTTGAGTTGTTGAAGAAGATAATTCATGCTGAACGTAGACTGCATAAGCAAAGGTTGTTAGAGGAGGTGAGGGGCCTCAACTTTAAATGTTGCTGCTTTTGTCAAATTTCCCCCATCATTTTTCAGTTTTTCTTTATGCTGACTGTGAGTGCTGCCATTAGGTAAGGTAGGTTCTCTCTCAGTCTTGTAAGAAACTGTTTTTCAACAATCTATAAAACAAAGTTTGCATTAACAGTGAATGAACTATTTATATTTTGAAATAATTTATTACAGCCTTGGTGCAGTTGGTATTCTTAAAACCTCTAACTGTAAGCCTATCTGGAGGGCATTTTTAAATTGATAGTATTCATTCTAGGAAATGTAAGTGCTTGATCTGAAAATACTACTGATTTTCTGTGTGCTTATAGTCGTCTGGAAATGTGATCGGAGTATAAGAACTGTAAGGCAGGCACCAATTGTAAATGTCTCATTGATCAGCCTCCCATGCTTCATCTTAGTTGTTTTATAGTATGTAAATACAGAGAAGTCTATGTAAAAAGTATTTAGAATATGCAAAAACATGCAGTGTTAGATAGACCTGTTACCCTCACTTTTTTTGTTTTGTTATGGAGTTTCAATTCGTAGCTTCAGAAGTCTTCTAGAGGAAAGTTGTTTTTATTTGTCTGTATTAACTTACAGACTTGAGCATCCTACAGATATTTAAGTTCTATGTTGTGGTTCTCACGTAACTCAATTACAAACAGAAGACTCTGGAAAAGCAGAGTACGCGCTCTGAAGGGCAGTATTTTCTCCCAGGAAGTAGCACCCACTGGCTGCTGGAACTGAACTGCTCAGAGTGCAGTTTAAAGAGCTCCCTGACATTGATCAGATGAATTTTTGCATTATTTTACAGCTTAAGAACCTTCAGTGGTTCAAAGACTTCCTTCTTTGAACTCCCAACATGAAAATAGAAAATGACTTGAAAAGCTTTGCTTTTCTCCTCTCTTTGCCAGTAGGTAAGCTGGTTTTCCACGTCTGTTCTGCCTGGTTCCAGGTTCCAGTGATGCTGTGCTGTGTTTGTGCACACTGGGGCCTCGCACTTAGTGCACTTTGCCAGGAATCCAGTCCTGAATGTGTGAAATGCTCTTTGGGAAATGGAACTCTATCAGTACATTTGCAGAAAGCAGGGAGGATGAGAACTGGAAGTAACATCTAAGTGTGCATTTGTTGGCAGAACACTGGTGAATTGTCTGTGTTGGACAGATTGTCCCATTCTTGGGTGTGGGAGCGAAGAAGTTTGTTTCACAAACTGACTGTTGGTGATTGCAGGAAGCAATAAGTAGCAAGTTTAGCTGTTACAGACATGGAGAGCTTCTTGTAAATTTGCATTTATCCTGTGGAGAATGTGCTGTATTTGTCCAGTTTCCAACCAGGCATGTGGTCATCCTTCTATTGCAACTATATATGTAGTTGTCATATGCATGACAATAAAAGCTTTTTAAGCAATGTTAGCACTAGAATCCATTGGGAAGTCTTGCTGCTTCCTACACTCCATCCTTTCATTTAAATGTCCTCTTTTGCACTGTTGCAAATAGAATTAGTTATTTTGAGTTACTCTTATGGGACTGTTTAAGTTTTGGTCCAACTTCTAAAAGTGAATGTGAGCATTGGGCTCCCAGATTATAACACTGACATAAATTACTTTGTGTAGCTTGTAATATAGCTGTAGTTGTTTAATGTTGACATGTGTTGTGGCTTTAAAACTGCTACATGTTTTTGTTTCAATGTTGTTGGTGCAGAAAGCACCAGCACAAACAGCTGCTGTACTGATAGCTCCCTGAAAGCACTGTAAACCTCAAAATACTGCAGTACATCATTTACCCAGAAGAGGGAATTCTGCAGCTGGGTCTCATGTCCTGCCCAGAAGGATTCTCCGTCGCCCTCTTACTGATTAATATTGAGGAACGATAATGACAAATAATGAGTAGTTTATTCTGGCAGTCTTCATACAGTGTAACCCTGTGTAAAACGTAGAGAGTGAATAATAACAAAAATTGTCAAGCACTCAAAAGTAGTTGCATGGAGCTGATTTTGAAGTTTGATTGCAGCATACCCTGGCATTACAGAAGCTTGGTCAGATGCCGTAGCATCCTTTGCTGTAGGTTTCCAGTCCTGTGAAATGCAAATAGCAAACTGAAGGAGAGCCTTCCTGTGCATAGTTTCCTGCCTGGCTCCAACCTGGTTTGTTTGTGTGCACGTTGAGAGGAGGGTGTATGTGTGCATTTCCATACGCACAGAGCTTTTTGTCTTAGGCTTTGTTTGACTTCTTTATTTGTGCATTTCTCCACTTTGAGCTTTCTCTTTGATACTTCTTGCCTGCTAACTTGTCAGCAAAGCACATTGGGATGGTTTCACACAGCAGCCCGCCTTGTTGGCACGTTCGGTTGCCTCAATGGCTAATTTACTCAGATAATACCTGGAAAATATTAGAATGGGCACCTCAAGATGTAGCATTCTCAGCCCCCAGACCTGTTTTCACAGTGCAGTTTTTGCTCTTTGCTGCTGGGGACAAATGCCCACATTCTCCACAGGTTCTCAGAACCAGGAATTGAAGTTTTTGTTTCAGTTCAGCCCGTTCCTTCTGCCTCTATGTTACATGCACTGATGCTCACAGCTTTTTTTAGTGTATGTTATTGTATTTAGCTGGTTAAAGCAAGCCAACTTAAAGCACTGTACCTTAGCTGTAAACAGCATAACAGTATGAATGTTATACTACTACTTTTTTACTTAGGAACACTTTTTGTAAGAGCAGCACTGCGATGTAGCTCGTTAATCTGAGGGTAGAATAGGACACTTAGGAAGCTTCACGTGTTCTAACTGAAAATCCTTTTTGTTCTGTATCTCATACTTAGCAGTATTTGCAGTTTTCTTAAAAAAGAAGCAAGATTGTTAGTTAGGAGTAGACTAATTGTAACTATACTCAGTTAGGAGTAGAATAGGACATCCTTAGATTTAAAAACAGTAGTAGCATCACTGATCCTGTCGAATGTGAAGCACTGACTTAAAAATGCTCTGATTTTTTTTTTTTTTTTTTTTTTTGCTCTGAGACACTATAGCTGCACCTTGAACGTAGGAAAGAAACAACGGGGGGCATTTAGCAATTAAGCGTACTGAGAGAATTTACAGGTTCTGTGTTGCAGCATTGTTTAGGCCACTGTTCTAAAGGCACAGTATGATCAAAATCTCTTTGTCTCACTAAGAGTGCTGAATACCCAGTGCAGGTTTTGGGCATCTCAGGGACAGACCAGCTGGAGTAAAGCCACATGCCTCCATTAAACCTAGTGATGTTACACTGTCGTGCTTCAGCTGAGGATCTGGCCTTTTACTGTTTGAAGGTATGAATGTATTTAAAATTTTACTTCTCATTAATACTACCCTGTTTACTGTGCTGTAAATTCTTATTGTATATAATTGTTGCACTGCTTCGTTTGCAACTTGTTTGCAGGTTTCAGCATAAATGCTTTTCTCCTGAAGGGTGAGTGGGAGCTCATATTGTGAGTTTGTTGCATTCTGAGTCTTTGAAGTTTACATCCCTCAGAAGCCATTTTGTCACCTTCCAATGTTGTAATCCTTGAGTACCTCCAGCCATCTTCTCTTTATAGGGTTTTTATAGTTAAACAGAACAGGTTTTTATTTTTGTAGCTTGTAACTTCAACTGTATAGTAGTTATTCCTATTCAGTAATGAGTGGTCAGAATACTGTACCAATGTGACTGAAAAGCTGTAACTGTAATAATAACTACTTGCAAGAAAATACCAGCATGTTAAAAGTTTAAAAAAGAGAAGTTATTCTTTAGCTTGGAAATACTGTGATACGGTGACTTGGAACTTGTATTGGGTGTGTGTGCATATTCTGAAGTTGCTTTAAATAAGGAAAGAAAAGAATAAAACCTGTGCTTAGCATGCAAATAATAGGCCAAAAGGGGAAATTGTAAACAGTTTTATCAACCAAGAAAGACATTTAGGACTGGGTGGGTTCTATGTTTCTCTTATGGAGCACTGAAGCAGGAACGGTCATGGAGCAGTTGTTTCCTTGTGGTGCAGTTTAAGTGTCCAAGCTCAACAAAAGCCACCTGCTCCGTTCCCTCTGCGTTCCCAGAAACAGATCTCAGAGCAAAACTGAACGCTCATTGCTGTGAGCTGCGTGAGATCGTACAGCATAGCGCTGAGCCTCCAAAGCAGACTCTGGAGGCGAGTTGTTACGTGGTTCTTGACATCGCAATGCTCTTAAATGCCACGTGCTTTTTCCTTTGGTGTTAAAAAGGGGATGGGTGACAAAGGAGGGGTGAGGAGCGGGACTGCAGCCCTCGCTGCCAGCAGCTGGGCTGTGTTGGTGTGATTGTAGAGCTTCCCAGCAAGCTCTGCTTTGTTTGTGATTCTCGTTGGCTTAATGCAGTATTTCTGAAGCAGGTGATGCTGGCTTTGACCTGTGAGCTGGTGCCAGCTTCACTCAAATCATACTTAAGGGCAATATGTGTTATTTGCCTGGGCGAGGTTCTGCCTACTGAAACCACACCTCGGTGCAGTCACAGCGCTGTCAGGGCCTGAACCCTGTGTTAACAGAAGTGAAACTGAAACCTTTTGTCTGCAGTCAGTTGTGCTGCAGTCTGTTACTGAGACATGAGCTCCTGAAGGCTCTGGAGAAAGGGTGGCTCTGTTTCCTTCACACAGCCTTGCAACTACAGGTTTTCAAAGGACTGACTCCGCTACTGAGTTTCCTAACAAGCTGTTCTGTTTGTACTGTATTTATCTGTGGTCTCAAATGTGTGGATTAAAGTATTTAAACTCAATTTTTCCTGATTCTCACTATACATAGAAGCAGTTTTCTGGGACCTGCGCAGGCCTGGTGGCGAAGATGGCCGCCCTTCAGGTGTGTCAGCACGGGGCCCGAAGCCGCGCGGTGCATCCCGGTCCTGTGGGGGCGTAGAGACGTGCAGGGCGGGGCTGAGTTCTGGAGGGCGCGCGCTGCCGCCGCTCCTCGCGCTGTGGGGGCGCCG
>PPHD01007712.1:475-22704 GCA_002909625.1 Bambusicola thoracicus
TCAAATATTGGAAGGCCACAATGAGGTCTCCCCAGAGCCTTCTCTTCTCCAAGCTAAACAAGCCCAATTCCCTCAACCTTTCCTCATAGGAGAGGTGCTCCAGCCCTCTGATCATCTTAGTGGCCCTCCTCTGGACCCACTCCAAGATTTCCACATCCTTCCAGTACTGGGGGCCCCAGGCCTGGACGCAGTACTCCAGATGGGGTCTCACAAGAGCTGAGCAGAGGGGCACAATCACCTCCCTCTCCCTGCTGGCCACCCCTTTGTTAATGCAGCCCGAACACAGTTGGCTTTACGGGCTGCAAGCACACACTGCTAGCTCATGTCCAGCTTCTCGTCTACCAGGAAACAAGTCCTTCTCCACAGGGCTGCTCTCAAGCAGATCATCCCCCAGTTTGTATAAATACCTGGGATTGCCCTGGCCCAAGTGCAGCACCTTGTATTTGGCCTTGCTGAACCTCATCAGGCTCTCATGAGCCCACTTCTCCAGCCTGCCCAGGGTCCCCCTGTGAATGGCTTCACTACCCTCCCATGTGTCAACTGCACCGCTCAGCTTGGTGTCATCTGCAAACTTGCTAGGGGTGCACTCAGTGCCATCATCCCTGTCACTGATGAAGATGTTGAAGAGCACCGGTCCCTAGCATAGTATAGGCTATATAGTCTACACAGTGGATAGTTATAGTTTAAATGTAAACATGTATAAAGCTTGACACATTTGCAGTTACTCAGACTGGATGTCTTCAGAATCATTTAAGAAAGTTTACAGCCCTTCTACCAGATGTAGTATATCCTCTATGAATTAATAAAATGGTGTAAGGCTGAATTGTTTCAGCTATGCAGACTTTGAGGAAACCCTCAAGAAATAGAAACATGACACTTCAGTTGGCAGATCTCTGCATTGATACGACAAATCAAGGCTCCATAACCAGTGATTTCACTCGAGCCAAATACTCCTGCCCCACATTATACAAAGGGCAGCATGAGTAAGAAGAGATAATGCAACTGAAAAGGTTCACTGGTGGGAAACAGAAAGAGCAGAAGTTACATTTCAAAAATATGCTTTTAGAAAACCAAGGCAGCAAGACAATTTCTTTACCTGAGCTATTTCTGTTTTAGGCTCAGGTATTGGTGGCTCTTTTGTCAAGTACTACTGAAATAAAAACTTCAATATTTTACGCGTTACATTCATATATAAATACATGCATCTTCTTTGCCTTCTGCTAGGAAAGCCTCAAAATATAAAGTCTTTGGAAAGGCACTGTCTACAGCTTAAAGGCATCAAACCTGTAACATGAAGCTGGCAGGCAGACATCGGTGCCTACAAGAACCATCACAGACATCCATGAGGCTCTGTGCAGGTGGAGGGTACTGTCTATGCACATAATAAACGTAATGAACACCTGGCAGGAGAGCAATCAGACTCATTAACAGCTTAGAAACTTGTTCTGCATTCTGTTACAAAGCCTTGCCAACTCAGTGATTGGGAGGATATTTGCTAAGTCTTCCTTGCAAGGCTGTCACAGCAGCAGTGCGACCTATAACAGGATCAATCACGTAGATTTCTGAACTTGAAAATACCCCTGAGGAGGTACAGTCTTTAACTAGACCAGGAATTCTAAGCACAGAGGACATAAAACATGAACTGTCTGAAGGATGAAACATATTCCATGGTGGCAAGAGTTCACATACAGCAGAGGCAGTGGTGGGACAGTTCATAAAGATTTTCTTTGAGACTGCTTGTGAAAATTGAGGATGCTGGGGAAGAAGGGTGCCTTATTGCTTCCCATTACCTTTTGCCCCAGAACTTTCCCTAAAGTCCACCTCAACATCAATATCTGAGATCACTCTGGAACTGCAAACAGCAGAGGACCTCAGTGCTCCAGAAGGCTCCTATCTGCCCAAAGGAATTTGCTTTAAACTTTATGAAGTGTGAAGAAACTGTTAGGAAGGAGGGAGGAAATGAGGGAGGGAAGGAAGAAGAAAGAAAACCTGAGCAGAAAGATAAAACAATATTCAAGAAATGATTACCTGGGGAGTTTGGGTGATTTGCTAGCTCGACTGATTTTGGGAGATTTCTTTGCTGCCCAGTCATCACTCAGTTCAATATCGCTGGAGTCAGAGCAGTTGCAGCTGTCAATCACAGTGGAAATCAAGCTGTTTCCATAGATTTCATCTATCAAAACAGGCCCCAAAAAATGTAAGTGCTGCTTCAGAAAACTGATATCAATTACAACTATCAGTCATCGGAAGCATAAATCTGATCCACGGGCGGTAGATGAGATAAAAGTATAAAGACATAATTAAATGTTCTTCACTGTGCCTAGCCCAAGTTTCCAGTGGTCTGAACTCAAGTATACATGATTCAGAGGGCTGAATCACATTCAAGTGACTTCAAAATCGAGACTAAAGAATATTTTCTGCTAATTAGCAATCTATTCTCTTCTACTCAAAATATAACAAGTTCTCTTTGACAGTATGATATAATTTGAGAGGCTTGAGCCTAGACCATGCTAAAAACTCTTTCCCAGCAGAAAAAAAAGAAAAAAAACAGATGCCAGCTCCCATATTTCTTATACAGACTTTATTTAACTGTTGAACTTTTAATACCTAAAGTCTTTCTAAATCATTTTTATGTAGAGCTACAGTTCATTTTTACCTGCTTTTCCATCTGTTTTAGGATCCATGATAACAAACTCTGGCCTCAACTTGCTGATACGACGTCCTTTCAGGATGGGCACCAATCCCCCAAGATATTCCAAGTACAGAGTATAACATGGACCACCAACCTCTGGGTCATCTTCTGTCCGCTTCATCGTGCAATGAAGACGTTCGTTGCCAGCTGTTGGGTAGCTGACAAAATCTCTCATATTGTTTGGGTCTGGGATAGGAGGCTTAATGAAACAAAGGAAGGAAAGAGAAAGTTTCCTATAGGTTATTGTTCTTTTTTTTAGGGGGTGATTTAATCTTGACATGACTAACTGAACTTAGATCCAACTCTAACTTGGCAGATCACTTTACTCCGTGAGTTATGCATGAACGACACGTGAAAACAGTAGGGCTGTTTATTGTTTAGTTAGGTTTAAAACAGCTTAAAACTGAGAAACTAAAAGTAATCATATCAAAGAGGAAGGCTGGACTTGTAGATAACAAACCTGTATTCAAATTCCAGCTGTATCACAAACTTGATAACAAATTTTAACTTGGGTAACACAGTCAAGTCAAAGCTTCAGAGTTCTGTCTTGTCTCTTCTGCCCCCGTAAGTGAACTTGGCCACTCATGTTCCCATTCCTCATTAGTACTGGTGCATTCTATGTCACTATGCTATAATATTGTCAGCTCTGGAAAGAGCTTACCTCTTCTATCATCCCACTCACTTCCAAATACATGACCCACCTCTGACGAGGGTCTATTTGCATGCTTTGTAGAGAAATATGAGCCTAAAACTCAAGGTGGGTTATTTTGCCCTGCTTACTAATGGGTTGCATTAATCCATGAAGAACACAGTCCAGAAGTAGTTAGATTGCTTTTGTCTACGACAATATAGCCTGTATGACACAAATAACACTAACATGTGTTTCTTTACCATTGGTCTACTGAATGCTCTGTATCTCTGGAGATCAAGGAGCCATGGCTACAGCAAGGCATTTATTCTTCTCTGGCAAGTGAAATGTTTCACAGTCACACAAATTGCCCTGATTAGGAGTACACAAATGGAACTGTATTGAATCATTACATTACAGGCATAATTCACTCTCATTAAAGCTGGGCCAACTCGACAGAATTCAAATTAGTTACTGTAGAGCTATACTGTTTTAACAATGACCCAAAACTTGTTTGAGAAAAAGCTGTAATGCATACACAAAAAAAATACATAACACAAAAATACATATTTGGATGTAGGACATTTCCTAGCTAATGCTCCAGTTTACAGGCCGTGATAAAGAGTTCTGACATCCTGAGATGTACCTGAGGGCAAAAGTACGAAAAAATAAGGTTGAGCAGATGGCTCTGCAAGCAGCTCTGCTAATGGTACAGGAAAAGGTATAATATCTGCTTTATTTTTTCACAGCACTGTTGGAGTAGTAATGTTAGAAGGACTCATGGTCAGTAGAGATATTTGGGCAGCCACAGATCTTAAGTGTACCTTTCCTGGCAATATAAGGAGTCATGCAACAAGCAGAGAGGGAACAATTTTACCACTGTGAATGTCTCCTAAAACCATAACACAATTTCTTCCACAGTCTCCCTTAGCTAACAGCATATTGTACCTTGGAATGTCCTTGGAAAAGCCATCCATGCACAGTAGTACAGGTTAGTGTGTGTAAGCCCTCTTTTCACATTTCAGTAGGTACCACACTAATCACCAACTCTGCTGTCCTTGAAGAGGACTGACCCTTGATCCTGCTTTTTTATTGTAATTATGTAGGGTCCGGATTTTACCCATTGTCACTTAGGAGCTGCAGGGGGAAGAAAATCAAGCAACCCCTTTCTCCTTCATGCGCACACATGCTGCTTTCCTTTTACCTTGATTGTTGGTATGAAGGCAGTGGTGAGGTATGAACAGAGCCGAGGGGGCAGAGTGAGTTTGCTGATATCCTTGTCATCCCGCAGACAGCTAGCAATGGTCTGCTGGCACAGAAGCTGCAGGCTGGAGACCCTATGCTCTACTCTGACAACATATAATGCAGGCCCAGAAGCCATCAGCAGGCGCGAATCCCTGTGACCCCAGCAGATCGAGATGATGGGACGCTGTATGGGGAGGAAAAGCGCACAAATTGAGAAGATCATACACCTTCACCCAAACAATCGCACAGCGAGTGATCATCTGCATACAGCACCAATTAAGTTACGCTAAGTCTTCTAGAAACTTAAAAAAGCATGCGATTGCCCACAAAAAGGGAGAAAAATGTGGACACCTGAAATTATTGATACTCATGGTTGATACGCATGCAGTTCCTTTTACTCGCAAAACTTTAAGCTCTTCACACAAGGAATTCTCTATCAAATTCATCAACGAGATGGGGAAAACAAGGTGCTATAAGGATATGCGACTTAAAAGTCACACACTGCTAAAAAGCAGGATCTTTTGAGGCATCATCCACATAATTTTTCCAGTCATCTAATCAACCTTCATCCACTGTTAATAGATCCCATTTTACAACTGAAATTCAGACTACAGGTCCAGAGACAGCTACTAAACTAGTGGACAAGATTCACTTGGCTTTCTTGTCTTGCACTCCTTTTGTTGCATGATGTCTTTTTTGAATTATACTCCAAGGAAGTGAACTGTAAGAGATCACCACGGCCTTTTTGTCTCCTGTTTGTCTACACTCAGAAACACCAGGTTCATGGCAGTAGACAGCCAAAAGAGTCAGAGGTGACTGGTCCTACATGTCAGAATTCAGAGCAGCATAACAAAAAATCACTCAAACCCTCCTTTGCACATTATTCCCTGCTGCATGAATATTGAGTTCACATGATAACAGTAAGTTGTGTACAGATTTAGAATAAATTTAAAAAGGATTTCATTGCATGTGTCAAGTGACTGAAAACTGAATGGAGTGGATGCTTTTACAAATACCAGCTCTTAGGAACTATGCCTGTCAAGAGTAAACTTGTGCTTCAGGATGCAAGACAGTCCTCATGGGTAAAACTGTCCCACAGAGATCTCTGAGCTCTTTCCCAGACAGCTCCTTGTGCTTGCTTTCTAATCTTTCGGACCAAAATCCATCTTTTTTTAAGCAAAGCACTGCTGTGTCTTATAGCACCATCACTGTTATTTTGGCCCTGAGGGTTAGTGAGGGTTAGCTGCAGCCAGCTGTCATCTCTTGCTTGATGTGCTACAAACAGCTTTATTTGCGTATATACACACACTGTAAGGAATCTTCATTCCATAGCTGCTATCTCTGTACAAAAATCAGCCTAGGGTAAGGAAGACACTCCCAATCCATAACGCATACCGTACAGAAGATTGTAATCAGTGAATTGAAAAAGGATCGCTCCTTCCTGTGAAGGGCTCCCTTCTTTTCACAATCCTCAACACTTAAAAATTTAAGAGAACATATTCTTACCTAAATTATGAACTGCATTTACCTTAAGGTCAGGGTCTGTTTGGAATGTCCTAATGCACCAAACAAGAATTAACTATACAGAAGATAAAGGTCAGGGCACACTCAGTAGTAACCTTTATCCACTCCTCTCTGGTAATACGGTACCCACATAAATGGGTTAGATTAGCCCAGAAGATACTAATCTGGTTTGGGAGCAAAAAGCTTTCCCTTCATTTACCAGTCCAAAAAGCTTGAAGATGAGAAACCAGGGGAAGAAGCTTCTCAGTGAATGATATAAAGCAAAATGCAGTTGCACAGCATGATACGAATGCCTATCATCAAGATAAAGGGATTGTGGCAGATTTTTTTCAGAGAAAAGATCTTCCCTGCTACGTAATCTTACCCTAGATTTAAATTTCAATGAAAATATTGGTTTTAAAAGCAGGAGACCTTCAGAGGCAACACCACAAACATTTCTCTGGATGCACAAACCTTTAGGCTGACTGATATGCAAATGGAAGCAACAATATGCGAATATTGTGATTTTAACAGTAATTGCTAAAGGCATTTTGTAGAGAACTTCAAAAGAACTGAGAAGTCCTTTGTGTACCATCAATAATTGTTACATAGCTTGTCATAACCATAACCTGTGGGACAGTCTTGGATTTGATGAGTGATCACATAAACTATCTCTACTAATGGGTATTTTCATTATTTCAGGGTGAGTTCAGCCCTCATACTGTTTAATAGCAATAAGGCAATTCATGCTGCTTATTAAACGTGATTGAAAAGGCACTGACAAAAATTAGGCATCTGCCTCATCTGAAGTATGACAGACTGAGGAAGGAACTAGGAGAAGTAACCCTGATTTCCCCAAGAACTGTTTTTCAGCATGGGCAGAACTATCTACCTGGTAGTTATTGTGGGATCCAAACCACGTTCGTCTGGTTGTGTTGGATCAATTAAAGCTTACTTATGAATAAGGTGAGGGAATAAACAGATGTGTGGCTTTGCACAAAAATGTTTATTTCTTGCACAGAGTTCTACAGCAGAAGAGATTATGAAGTCTACTATCCGAGCTATCATAATCCAATACATCACACCCGGACAGCCCTCTACTCATCCAGTTATTTGAGTCAAATGAAACTATTTCTGCCCTCAGATTAGTGTAGGGTACAGAGAAGAGCAGGGGTGCAGATAGTACCAGTGCAAGAACCTTTGTAATCTTAAATGCATTCCCAAAGAAGCGATTTTTCAGGAGCTTTGAAATGCTGGGTGGGGCCTTTGGCAATAAAGCAATGTGGTGCTAAGAATGAGCAGAAAGCCAGAAGACAAAAGGGATTGCTTCATGGCATGATCTCATCTGTTTCCTAGCAGGCAACCATAACTCAGCCATTTTCTAACTTTTGTAGGTTTGATCCCATTAGTTAGGCAGTTTTGGTGCATATTTATGTAAACAATATGAACAAGTGGGTGCACGTTCAAATGCAGACATACACATGATACCTACAAGGGATGAACTGCTTGCATCATGACATTTGCACTCTTTCTCTGTACATTTAGTCTCCCATACACCTCAGGTTTTACTCTTAACATTCTCAGTCTCGGCAAATGGCACTTACACAATACTGGTTTGCATTTGCTTACTGATTCTCCAGACACGCTTTGCCTCCATTTTCTACGAAATGCTCAGACTCCCAGTACCCCTCAAATCTAATATCCAGCAACACTTCATTTACGGGGAAGGTCTAGGATTTCAGATGAGGTTCATGGAAAATTAAAGCATGATTAAATGCCTGGGGAAATAAGAAGATCACCCAAATGCCAGATCTGACCTGACCTTTAAATGTACTGCTCCAATAATATTTCTCAATAACGAAGCTTCCCACTCTTTCCCTTGAAGGACAGGGACATGAATCAATTATCACTGCAAGACAGTTATTAGCTGGCTACAGCATTCCCTTCAAACACTGCTGAGAAAAAGCAATTGATCTGCAGTGTTCAATGCAAAAGTATTGTTCCTTATAAAGCACCTGCTTATTTCTGTTATTTTAGTAAACAAGGACAGAAAATGTGTTGATACAGATATTGCAGACTCTAGCAAAGTGGAATTTTATTTTCCACGTTTGCACACGTTCATTTCTTCTAGGAACAAAGAAATGCAGCCAGACATATCACGTACCTAATGATAATTTCTAATCTCCCTTTGCATGTAAATCAGGTGTTGAAAGATCTTAGCACAAAGTGTAAATACCTGAGTGAGTTCCAGATTTAGATGCAAACACGTAAAAAAAAAAACAACAAAAGAACAGTAACACAATAGTCGAACTTTTACACAAACATAAAAGGAACTCAGCTTTGTATATTAGAAATAACAAATGAAGAACAAAAATTTAATGTTTTATCAGGAGAAATATTGTCTGAAAACACATCTCAAAAACCAGTCAGCAAGTTCTATTGTCATTCTTTTCAGAGTGGGTTTGAAAAGTCTCTCTTGCAGGAAAAAACACAATTTATCAACTTTTCATCACCTGTATAAAGTTTAGTCAAGGAGAACACCATGCAAGCTGCTCCTTGTTGCATTTCTTGAGTTCAGAAATTCTAAGGTTAGGGGACCTTAGGACCCTTGACTACTGGAAGTCCCACTGGTAATGACTTGAACAAAGGCAGATATTTCAAGGCAGAAGGTCCAGGAAAAGGGGATTTTCTCAGGAGAAGAAACCAAAATGCAAAACTGCATCCAGTAAATGGTACGTACCAGTGAAAACTCTAGCCTACACTGCCTACTTTCTCTCACTGTAAAGTGCTATTGTGGAGATACAGATTTTGCCTTTCCCTCTGCTTTTTTCAGAGGGATCAGAAGCTGCAATGGCTACAGTGCTCATCTGGCTCTTATGAATTTTGTGTGCACATCTCTGTATGCTGTAGAGTTACAGGGTAACTACTGGAAACAGTGCAACTTCTTCATTGTTTTGTTCCTAGGTTTACAGTGGGAATAATAATAACTACAAAGAGAACTGGTGATAATAAAAGCAGTAAGTTCTATGACCTCATCAAAAACTGTATTGCTTAATAATTTTTCATGCAGCGAACTCTTATTTGATTTGCAAATGTTTCTTATATCCTCTGTTTTTACAGTGATTTTTTTGTTTTTGTTTAGATTTCAGTACAAATGTGAGATTCCATCTTAGCAGAATGAGGCTGTTCTCAGCCAAGTGTAATTAGACAGAACCCATTCTACAGTCCTGATCACAACCTATTTGTGCAGCAGTCAGAGATGATCTCATGGCCGATTTGTAAAACATTAAGGTCCTTACTGAAATCCCAAAGAACGTTAGGCCAGCTAGTTCTGAGCCACTGCTCTTGTTTATCTTTTTCTAACAAAGTAAATCCTCCAAAATTTTGGTGCCATCCAATGTCAACTAAACAAGCCTCATTTCAGATGATTGAAAATGAAAGGCAATGTTAATTCAGAAGCAGTAAACCTGAACACTGTATGTGAAATAAATTAAGACAAAGTAAGCAAGGTTAGCTCAGCTGGGGAACATAAAAGGCAGTCTCTTCCTCTCAAAGTCCTTTTGATCTGAAATTAACCTAAAATTGTACCTCTTTTCTCAGGCCTTAGTAAAATGAATTTTACACAATTACTGGGTTTCTGCAGAAGCACACAGTTTTCCACCTAACTGTTCAGATGTCAAGAAGTTTCCAGCAAAGAAGCAGCCTGTGAAATGCCGCAAGGGCTTCTGCTAATAGCAGTATGATTAGAGCAAGCGGGTCTTCTCAAAGACTCCTGGAAACCTCTCCCATAAAGATGGAGACTTTGGTATACTGCTTTGAGTTAGGACTTAAAAGTATTACACCAAGAAAAATGTGACTACGCTTTTTCTGCATCTGACCTTCTTGCCCATACACACAGCAGCTGATTAGGGGGCATGCTGGGCTCAACTTGCTCTTATCTTCTTCACTGCATTCTTCACGTAATCTGTTCATACAGCAATTACATAGCAAGATAAAATAATAATCTAAGCTAAATTTTCTTTAGGATTATAAATTTGAGATGAGATCAGTACCAGGGTTTCTAGATCCATGCTCTTGTTCCCCTGGATATATGAGAAAGAAAATTATAAAAAGCAAAGGAACGAAACCAGAAATAACAAATCTGAACCAACAAACAGGATAACTTCACAGGTCTGGTGAAGCTGGTAGACAGACATTTTTGAAGTGGGCCTGCAGGAGACACCCGTGTTTAAAGTCCAAATGGGAACACAGAGAGCAGCTTTATCCACTCAGAAGTAAGCTTTCTCACAGCAGGTATGGTTAGCTGGTACAATAAATAACCCTGTCTGCTTCTCAGTTGAGAAATTTGGAAGTGACAAAACTCAGCTACAGCATTTCCCATAAACGATTTTAGCAAGACTGCAAAACAGCCTTGAATGAGGCCGCTTACTGTTACTCCCATACTTGCTTAGTGCCAATGAGAAGGTTATGAGATTTTAACAAGTAACATAAGAAATAAATATTCTTCTGATTAAAAAATTATAACCAGCAGGGCAGTCAGCAGTTTTGATCGATGTTTTAAGTGCTGGGAAAGCAAGGCCATGAAAAAACTGCCAGCTAGAAGAACTCGGCACAGTTTTAGTTCATCAGGTTAATAATATCTGTGTTTATGAGGGTGAGAACAGTAAGCACTGAGATTTACAGAGATTGATAGTGTATTTTTGAATGCTTCTTAGCTGATCAACAAGCTTTAAGATAAACTGTTTGTATCAAATCAATAATCAGTACTCTCTGGAGTATAACCCAGTTTTGATATAACTGCTTCCAATAACATTAAAGTCTGTTGTAACTTTCTGAAGGGACTTGAGGTTTTTTTGTTTTTGTTTTTGCATGAAATTCTTCAAACATATATTGCAAATATATACTGCAAACATGTTGCAGAATGTCAGGCTGAAGTCCCAGCACAGAAAGCTCTATCATTCTGTTTATGAATATTATTTTTCATACAAAGCTACAGTGTTCTTTTGGATACTTCTAAACAAGTGCTATTTCCTTACCTAGGGTTTTACAGTCAGCAAGCTAGGTTTAAGAACCATAAAATCCTACGCTGAAGGTGCTTAAGAGAGTTAATCAAATGATATGGAGGATGGCAAAAACATATTAAGGCTGGAGGAGAAGGTGGCATATAAAACACCTTGAAGGGAACCATGACAACAGCCATCATCAGGATCAGCAAACTGTAGTACCCAAATCTATTTTACATTAGAGTTTGCAGTGCCTTTGTGTTAGGTAACATTCCAGTCAAGATGCATTTAAATCCCACATCAGTTTTAGACCGAGTTTTTCTATGAACAATTTGATATAATGTCTTGTTTCCTTAATACTCTTCCAAGATACACAGCACAAAGACAGTTGAGTACATATTACTGATAACAATTTCAGACATCTGCTTTATCAAAGAGTTGGGACAGAGGGTGACACAGAAACTCAGTTTGGCACCAGCAATCCACTACTTCCTATGCTCATTGTTGTTTTACTCCCTATGACCTTTAAATTTGGAAAAAATGCTCATTTAGAATAAATACGCTTTTCCAGTCATACATTCGCTTGCTTTGGAATAAACAGTTACAGTAGTAGGAGAGTTTGAGATGTGCAGTCTTTTTTCTTCTATTTACTTTCAGGAACCAGCGATGAATTCTATGAAATACCATTACAGGGCTGATTGCCATTTTACATTAAATTAATGAATTTGCCCTGATGAATTTGTCATCAGACAAATTACTGGGACCTGACTCACTGGCATCTCTGCGTATATATCCTTGGAGTAGATGCATGGAATAACAAGTTACTAGCGATATTTTTGCAACAGCAGTTTTTATCTGGTTTTGTTAGTAAACCAAATACTTTGCAGTGTTCTAGCATACCTGGTACTCAGCTGGTAGCACTGTTAGACCAGCAGTCAATTACACACAAGAGTAAAGTCCACATGAGAAGACACAGGTGTCTTTCTGAAATATCTCCTCACTTCCTCCTGCAGCTGAGTTAAATACGAACTTAAGTGCGATAAATAAAGAGAATAAATACTGACAAATGACAGGAAAGGAGTGGCTCTACTTCTAGGCAAGCTTATGCACACAAGTTTTTAATTAACATAAATATATCAGTTGGAATATTATTTTTAACAGGGTTTCTCAAGGAAACAAGCATGATTGCTGTGTTAATGAGTGGTTTCCATCTCTCTGTCTTTCACTTCTATCCTTGTTCTGAAGCTGTTGGTTTCTCATCAGAAGCCAATAAAGAGGCGGAAATATCCATGATACTAAAAAACTGCAATTTTAGTGAAAATTAGCAGCTGGAAAGAACAGAGGGCCTTGGGTTAATTATTTTCACTACGAAAAGGTATGAACTTAGCAGTAACCCACTCTGTATGACCTGTCCATTTGTCCAATGAGCATTCATGAGGAACAGCACTACGAATGGTGTTCCCCATGGGTCGGTCCTGTTTGATATCTTTATTGATGATCTGGATGAGGGGATTGAATGCACCCTCAGTAAGTTTGCAGACAACACCAAGTTGGGGGTAAGTGTCAATCTGCCTAAGGGTAGGAAGGGCCCTACAGGGGGATCTGGAAAGACTCAATCAATGCCCTGAGGCCAATGAGATGAAGTACAAGACCAAGGAAATATGTCTTCTCCAAAAGAGTGGCAATGAATTGAAACAGGCTACCCAGGGAAGTGGTGGAATCACTGTGCATAAAGGTATTTAAGGAAAGGGTACACATAATTCTTAGGGACGCGGTTTAGTGGGCAATATTGGTGCTAGGTGGATAGTTGGACTAGACGATCTTAGAGATCTTTTCCAACCTTACTGATCCGATGATTCTACTATTTAATGGCAGAATAACTACCCCTCACATCAGCCACAATACATGCTCATTTTCCCCCAGGTGATTAAGCAGAGGAGGAAGGAGAAGAGATGAATGTATAAAAGGAAGTTGAAGAGATGTAAGAAGAACTAGAGGAAATGAAGGCATGGAGGTAAGAGAGAATTTGTGGTTGCTGGGAACAAAGTGGGGAGACAGCAGCAAGCCTATACAGACACACATCTCAAGGCAATCTGTCCCAACCCATTCTGCTGCTCAAACAACTTGATTTCACAGCTTGACACTCAGGAGTTATACTGGTTCCACAGGTAATATGGACATGGTGTATTCAGGGACTGAGTAACAAAATAAACTTTTTAACCTGGTCTGGGAGTAAGAAACACTGGTATAATATATTTCCTCCAGAAGTGATCCACTGTGAATATGGGTGCACTATTTTGCTTGAAGGACTATGTTTAAGATAATGAAACTGTGTGTAAGTATAAGTCCTTCAGACATCTAAATCAGCATTAGGCATCTCTGTAGTTATTTAGGGTGGCTTTAGAAAACATCATTTTATATGTTACAAAGCTAAAGAATTCTATCTAAATTAGAGTGCTAAAACTATCTAGCACAGGTTAATGCTAAACATAAGTAAACACAAAAGCTCAGCAGCCAGTTTACTATGTCATCCTTTTGTATCCATGTCAGATCAGGGTACTGAAAAAGAAACAATAATAGATGGTATCATCATTGATCATAATCAAGTAAACATAACATTTTCTGCCACTTTTCGATTTCAAAGCTATTGTAAATTATGTTTCACTAGTAACAGTCAGAAATCAGAATGGAATCATCTCTATTCTACAGAAAATGAGATAATATGTGGAGTGGCTTTCAGGTGTGTTCTGAAAGAACAATGACGAGTTACAAACAGTTGTATTCCTGAGCAGCATGCAGTCCATCTGTTGTCTTTTAATGATCAGGTAACATGACCAAAGTTACAATGAAAGTCTGTACAGAAAGTGGGAACAGAAATAAGGCATCCTGATTCATCCTTGTCTGTCTGATGCCATAACAAGTAAAATATTGCATCAGACCAACTGATCATACATTAGAAAATGATAGCAGTAATGAGAGATTTTGATCTTGATACTGGACTCAGACTATATTAGACCAGTTCTTGGCTCTGTTACAACATCAAGCAAGTTATCTATTTTTTTGTCCTCACTCACTTACCTGAGAAATAACAGAATTTCCCTTTTCTACCTTGTCCAATTATGGCCCAGTGGTTTTAGGAAAAACAACATTTCTCATTTTATATTTGCACAAGACCTAGCACTGTGGGCCTTAGAATCACATGTACTCTTGGATGTTTAATACAAATAACAACTATGGAGCATTTTTATAATATTGTATTTTGGAATGCAGTAGGACATTTTAAAATCCTTTTCATATTACAAGTCTAAACTCAAAAGCCAATGTATGAAAAGAATGCCAGCAAAGCATTAAAAACTGACTTAAATAATATCTCCTACCTGCACAGGTGTCTCCAGAGTGTAGATATGTTCCCCACGCACGTTGTAGAATTTGACAAGTGCGCTTTTCAACAGAGAACCATTACCAAGTTCAACGAGCTGACACTGCTTCTCCATCCCTGCAACTGCAAGTAGATCTCCTTGCGTACACCACTGTACCACCACATCTGAAATTGCAAAGATAGTTTGCAATAGCCACTTATTAGAAACAACAGGAATCATTTTCTAAAAGCACCCAAGTGATTTGAAAATCTGAAGTATTCTCTTGAAGGTTACATGAGTATTTAAAATCCTAAATATTTTCATCAGAATAGCAGCTAGTATATTGTATATGCACTGCTGAGAATGCTGCTTCCTTTTTATTTTGTTAACTGCTAAACAATGTGTTAACAACTCACTAATTAATCTATTCCCATGGTAAGTGTAGAATGTAAGTTAGTGGTTGTTCCCAGGTATGTAACTATAAGAATTTAGTAGTGATATTAAAACCAGGGAGGAAGATACAGTGTGTATAGCTTTGTGGTAAGTAGAATCAATTTGATGCCCAGACAAATAACCTCACTGAGCAGCAAAGACTGTTTGTCTGGAGAGGCCTACGGTGCAAAAAGGCAGCATGTTTAGCAGTGCCTCACATTCTCACTGGCTGTGAAAGTAACTTTTAGTATAACTCAAAATCTGTAACATCAAGCAGGACTTTTGGATTCTTCTCCATAAATACATATGGCCTCCATGTCACACATTTTTCTTTGCCATGACTTCTGAAAATTTAATCCTCAGTCTAGCAGGAATTTGCCAGAAGCACACAGGGATTGCTTAGTCTCTCATACATGTGGATATGAATATACATATCAGTTACTTCTACAGGGACCTCACAATGAGGAACACCTACAGTTTAATTTGAGAATGCTAATTTCAAATTGTTATATCTTCCAGCTCCTTGTCACACCAAAACAGTATTTTGTGCTTCTGCTTGTGTTTCAGAGGCAAATTTGCATGTGCAAGGAATATTGAGCTAGTCTTTAAACCTTTTTACTCTTAAACTGGAGGTGAAAGGCAGCTATTTTATGCTGACACAAAGTGATGGTGAAGACAAAACTTTTGTGCTCTGGGATGCTCAATCTGCCAAGAACCTTTTGAAGACATTTGTGGGCGAGAAGCTGTCTTCAAATGAAGAAGCAGGAGAGAAATGAGAGTTGGCAAGAAGGATCTCAAAATTGTTTCAAGTTGTCAACTTGTCATTTTCAGGGACTTTTATGTGCAATTTAAAATGGTTTTGTATTATTTCAACTTTCTGGTATTCCTCACGGGAATTATGTTTCTCATATATCAGAGGCAAGGCACATGTTTCTCAAGATAATTTTTTCACATCTAGGCACTGTATGCCTCTTTTTTTTCTGTTGGTCCTCAGCCCTCTAAGTAATCTACAATGGGATTTAATTAATCTTTTTCAGAGAGTTTGATGATGGGTGTTTTAGAAATCAATGAGGCAGGCAGATCAACTCCATTTGTGTTAACTGGATTAACTACACAACTACCACAGTGAAACAACAATCTCCTCCACATAAATGTCTCCAACCAAAACTTGAGTTGATCCCTACACCGAGAGGAAGAGGAGTAACTACTGTGTCCAGCACTTTTCCCTCTCAGTCAAAACTCCTAGAGCAAAGCTGTTGCAAAAGCAGTGAAGAGCTGGATGTCATTCACAGCATCTCCCAGGGACAGTATGGCTCCACAGCATGACGCACCACCAATGGGGTCTTCAAGGACTATTGAAACTTGACATAAAATAGCTCAGTTGAGGAACGTGTCTCAGTGCAAGCTCAGAGATTAGAAGTCAGAGAGGATTCACACAGTGTAACGGTCTGCCAATGAATCAGTGGATCACAGTCATCCCTTGTGGCAGTCATGTTTACATGCCTCTAACAGACAGCACTCTAAATGTGCAGTAGGTCAGCAGGTAGCAGTTGCAGCTAACTAGTATATCAAGCAGATGTAGTTCAGTAGTTCTGTAAGTATCAGCGCACTGAGAACCACTGAGTTAAAAAGCATGAAAGAAAGAATATACAGCTGAACAGTTCAAGAGCTTCACTAGACCTAACAAAACTTCCTAGAGAGTTCAAGCTGCATGAACTTGCATTTGGGTAACCAAACTCTCATCTAACAGCAAAAGCTTTTCTACATCAATTTAATATGAATATTTCCAGTAAAATGACAACTATGCAAGCCAGTAGAACAGCAAAAATATATTGGTATTGCATGAAAGAGTTTTATAGTTGTCTGCTTTAAAAATTGATTTAGTAGCCTACAGCAGCCTATAAAGACAATGCATCTGCTACAGAGACCACAATACAATACTTACAGATTTCGGACAGTAACATATAAATTGACTCACATACAATACTGAAAATCATTCATTCTTAGCAGTGTTCCAAGTGGCTTCTGAGTATGGACACCCTATGCAGGGTGGAGTTGCATATTCTTACACATGATAACAACCAGCAAAATGACAGTTGCTTGACAACATTTTTAATAAGAAGGTACAGAAAATCTGTATATCCATGTAACAGCTAAATGTAAAATACTTTCCATCATGAAACTGTTAGCTTCAAAACAAGACAGAGATATTCCAAACACCTTTCTTTCATTCTCACATGTTGCCAATCCAGCAAGATGATGCACATTCTTCTACTGATGTCACTGATAAAGTCCAGCTTTTTAACTATATTTTACTGTAGCTTGCACATCAATGTTTTGCTTAAAAAAGGTGATGTAATTAAGGGATCTTTTTCCATTAGTGAAAATCAGTGGGGAAAAAGAAACAGGACAGACATCCTCATCAAGATGGAGCCCCACAGTACTAAATAGAACAAGATGGCTTTGTTTCTCCTTCTGGTTCCAGCAAGAAGCACAGAATAGATGACAACTGAAAACTACTTATCTGATCTAGTATAATTTCATAGTGATGCTGGGCACACAACCTGGTGGATATTACAAGAGCTTCTCTATATTGGTTCCAGCTTAAAAGCAGCCTTTCTGGCAAAGGATTGCCTCATGAAGCTACTTTTTGCCAGCTACATACTTCTTGGGTTGGGATAGATGGAAGCTGGAGTGGGATAGAATTCTCCAATGTGATGTCATATTGCTCTGCCTAGCTGATCACCCCAAAACTACTACGATGGTGTTAGGATAATTTTTCACCAGCAATATTACACTGTTACAGAACAGCTAAGGGTTTGCTCTGACAGCTAAATTTTCTCTTTTTTTGCAACTAATATAAAACCGATTTACCTGTAGAGATAAAAAAAAAAAAAAAAAAAAAAGAATCAAAGGAGCCTATTTTTAACCATGTGCTTATGTGTCTTAGTGAATTAAAACTTGTCTGCAGGCAAAACACCATAAATTGCCAGTCAAGGACTTTTTGGTAAGTAAGATCAGTAAAGATTTCAATGTAAATAAAGATTTTACATGGAATACTGACCTTACAGACATTAAAGCACATCATTTAGCAAGGTGGAATTTTTCTCCTCAGAATAACTTGCCTTTTGGTAAATAACAATTCTAGCAAGTTTCCAAAATTTGTAAGACATGGGAAAGAGTGTTCTGATTCTTATCCGGTTACTGAAAGGATGGGAAGAGACATTGTGAATTAAAGATGAACAAAGTGTTAATGTGAGAGGGCCATTCACAGAAACAAACAAACTTATTAGCAAATGCAGCTGCAAAATGGCAAACAGATCAGTTTGCTCTGCAAAGCTGCCATAAAAACATGATCTAAAAAATTTTAACATTAAAAAAAAAAAAAAAAATTAACAAAGCATTACTTTTCCACCAGCAGGTGTCAGTGCTGATAACGGCAATACAAGCGGCTGAGCTCTGGCTGGGTAAGAGCTGAGTTAGTAGACACAAAAAGGTAACCTACGGATACACAATTAACAGTACAAGTGAAACAGAGCATAGAAAGGGGGTGAAATATTTTCCTTTGTACCTTTCAACCCTGAGCGGATGATAGTAGGAGACAAGTCATCAT
Organism: Bambusicola thoracicus; assembly: GCA_002909625.1. Lineage (NCBI taxonomy): Eukaryota > Metazoa > Chordata > Aves > Galliformes > Phasianidae > Bambusicola > Bambusicola thoracicus. Next base: position 18,951 of record PPHD01007712.1, read on the forward strand.
AATTGTTCATTAAACTGATGTCTCCTGACGTGAAGCTGACGGTCAATAGGGGCTTGGTGTTCTGCACCGGGACTGGATATGTAGCTGGTCCATCTGCAAACACAAGGTTCTGGAGTGAGTGAAAAGTAAGCAACCAGAAATAATTATATCCAGGCTGAGAGGCTCTGTACTTAAGCTTATTTTCATCAGGAGTGGTTCAAAATCTTGAACTACCTGCTTATTTCTGCAATATCTGTAAGCAAAGCAGATATAGCTAATTAATTTGTCTGCTTCTGTGAAGCCCCAACATTTTTTCTCTTCATGTTATCACTGCAGCATACCCCAAATGATTTATGGATCTTCTGTTAAGTTACCCAAGGATGGTTTTCTACCTTTCTCTACTGTCAACTCCCCAAAGTTGAAAGTTAGCACTTTGGAAAGCTTCCTTGGGTCCTAAGTTGAAAACTAGTAATAATAAACACCATCATCATGCAAAAAGCTACTTGTTAGATAAATTTCCTGCTTTGGCAAGTAATGGGGACTCCTCCTGAAGTCACTAGAGACTTTGTAAGAGCTTCTAGGAGAACATACTGACCTTTCACAAATTGCTGTATTTTAAATGTTAAGAGCTAGGCAGCAGCATGAAAAATTGTGTGCCATCCTGCACAACAGGATTCAGGGAGCTCAAAGGTGAAAATGAGATCAAATGAATACTTTACTTTCAAAACTGTTTCTATAAAGCCTCTGTTTCCTGGGCTTATTTTTCAGCATTCATTGAAATTCACTTGTTCAAATACTTAATGACCAACATTGCCACCTGTAGCATTCACTATTTAACTCCGTTTTGTTTACAAGTCTCAAGAGGAGACAGTGCTGGATCCTGTTAACGTGTTGCTCTCAGTGCATGACCAGCACATTTTCAGTCATCAAAAAAGCAAAGGCATTTAAGAGTAGTACTGCTTCCCCATCCTGCAAAAAGTCAATCAGAAAGCACTTCAGAGAATGATGTCTAGTAATTAGCAGCTCTGTATGTGTATGTAATTTGGTAAAAGAAACCCATCAGACGTGCTGTCCTTCCTACACTTCTGCATGAGTCAAAGGCTCATCACCTTTGAGAGGTTCACGCTGCATCTGCTCTAAAGAAAACAAATCATGTTTGGGTAATCATTAAAAGCAGACTTGTAGGCTTGTAACGAGTCCACCCACCCTGATTGACTCAGAAAAAGCTATCACATTTGGATCATTTAAGCTCTCATCTGTGTACTCTGCAATTTCACCCTCCTCCAACTGGATTTCAAAGGAATTATAAAAATTTAATGTTATTCCTTGTCTTGCATTAGAAGCTTACTAGGAAATTTGAAGGTTTGTGGGCTTTTTTTTTTTCTAAGGCAATAAATCTCACTGAGTACCAAGACTCAGGCGTTAAAGCCAAAACAAAACTCAGATCAAAAGATGCTAACATTTTTTTCAGAAGATTACATTCCCTACAAGTATTTGCTAAATATCTAAGTTTATCATACTGACATACACTTAAGTGATTCTGAAACAGATATTTTTGGACTGAGTCCAAATGAGAGCTAAAACTGCAAGAGTTCTCAATTCAGTAGTTCAGATCTGAGGTGCAGTTTTAGAATAATTTCTAGCTATCGTATATTTAAATCTTTATTGTGCAATCATTGTTGCCTTAATTCTTTAGTAACTTATTTATGGAATAATCAGCAGCATTTACAAAAAACAGTATTATCTGGATGGGGTGAAAGAAGTGATGACCATATCCTACACCCCAGACTGTACACACATGGTAGCCTGATAGGTCTTTGCTATTTATGATTTCCAAAGAGTTTAAAACCAAAGCACTTCACCCAAGGACTTTTATACTTAAGGGTCATGATGGATTTCTTCCAGACTCTCAAATTGGCAATGTGCTCAGAAGCACGGGAATTAGTAATTCCAGACAGCCCCAGTCACCCTCCATCTACCCCATGCAGTTACAGGAAATATTTTTATAACCACCCCTATATGAAATTTATTGAGCTTTTTGTGTCAGGACTATCAAGGATGGGACTATAATGACAAGTACTATCTCTGCTTCACAGAATTTCTTTAAAATTAAAGATGCAGTACCTTCTGCCATGTCTAGTACTGTTATCTTTTCACACAAATATATATAATATAAAATACAATGCATTAACTTTTGTGAGTGCCCTCTGCCTAGTACAGAGCATTCCAATATCTCACATGACATCTGATGGGCCCCTATCTACTTTTTTTCACTTGGCCTCACTAAAAAACTTTTCAGTTTTGTGCTGTTACCTCATTGTGCAAATGGAAGCAGAGCAGCATGGGTGAGGAGTGTCTTATAGCATGGCATACTGGCAGACCTGGGATATACGCACTCCCTCATAACAGTATTTTGCTCCACCCCTGAGTCTACCTCAAGAGCAATACACCATCTTTTGTCCTCTACCTGCTTGAAACCACAGCCATCCTGCTGTTTCTATACAACATGACTTCTCCCTGGTGTTTATGAGTGCCAGCAAAGCTGAAAGAGAAGGACATGCGAGGAACCTACCCTGTGGTGGGGAATAGTCGTCAGAATCTGTGTCGCTCTCACTGCTGTCTTCCACTAGGAAGCTGGGGTAGTTCCAGGACATGCTGAGGATGCCATCTGACTCATGAAGGAGCACATGGGCCAGCATTCGCCCATGGCAGTCCATGACGATAACCTGACCATCAGCAGTGCCAAACAGTACCTGAAAATAACAAAACAGTCCTCAATCCCATCAGAGGTCAGTGACTGGACCATCCTTTGAATGCATCTTTCAGATAACTTGCTACGTTGGAAATGAATTGAAAGTTAAACAGTCAAGGGTTTTAACTGGTGCCACAACAGGACACTGCAGCCCATCAAAGACATGTAAAACAAATGAAGTCAAAGCAGCAAAATCAAATTTGTCTGGATTATGAAATGAAGAAGTCATTGGACTGTGTGTCCCTTATGTGAAGGTGTTAAAGCAGTTTCCACTAACTCAGACACGGCTGACGTACCAGGGGGACTGGAAGTAGATAATCTTTAAGGTCCCTTCCAACCCAAGCCATTCTACGATTGTATGGCGTGGGAGAAAATCTTATGTCCAGTTAATACCTGTGGGAAGAGTAGTAAACAATGGGGAACACTACCTGAGACTTTGCTGGAGCTTCTGACAGGAGGTAGCGCAGAGAAGGAATGTACAAGACAACTGCCATAGTTGTTTGATTACATATCTCAAAAAAAAAAAAAAAAAAAAAAAAGAAAAACCAATGCATGCTTACTTGACGGCTGACAGAGGATCAAAAAGTGTGTCATGGTTTTATGATTTTTGGTTATCAGTACTCCACATCACAACATCATGCAGTGTACTGGGAGCTAATGCTTTAGTTCTGGGTACCTGAAGAGAAGAAGAACTACGTTCCCCAAGAGCCTCTTCGAGTGACCAAGAGCCTTTTCGGGTATTGTTATCATTCCTGCTCAGGGGAGCAGATATAAGGACGTGGGTCATCTGACTCATCCCTTTTTCACCTCTGCTCATCTGGTGATCGCTGCTGGACTGCCACTGCTCCCAACCGCTCGCAAGGCCTCAGTGATAGCGTAAGGCCGTTGGCTTTCGGACAATCTTTCTCTCAATTATTTTTGATTTATATTGTATTATAGTGTGTTATCTTGTATATTTAGTAAATTAGTTTGTTCCTCCTCAGATCGTTGCCGCTGTTTTTAATTGTTCTGGGGTCCCCTGGG